>RBZT01000124.1:0-17011 GCA_003693705.1 Polymyxa betae
GAAAGATTGAAAACGTAGAAGATTACTTTTGTCAAAGCGAATCGAAAACAGAAAACAGCAGATAACACAAAATGTGGAAATGGAAAGAGCTGTAGCAGCAACTGAGCGAAAATCCAGAATCAAAAAAACAGAAATGATCCGGCCAGTCCCGCCTGACGAGGGCCGGCCTGTCTCCGACGGCCGAAGATATAAATTGAGCCGAAAACCACAAAAAGTCGCAACAAAGTGATTGCAAAATTCTGACTCGAAAAGGATGAACAAATCAATAAGAGGATGAACAAATCACGAAGAGAATGAACAAATCAACAAATCAAAACATTTCCAGAAAAACAAACAAAAAAAATTATAAAATGAGCAATAAAATTGCAAACAACCCACAAGTTAAAACATTTCAATAAAACAAAACAACAATAAAAAGATTTCAACGTTCAATACCTCAGGAGGGACGGGATTATTAACGGGCCAGATCGGGACAGCAACAGCCGAGAAAGGCGGCGCCAGCGGCGTCGAATTCCCGTCAGCGCCGTCCGCCACGATCGTCTGCACGACGGGAACGACGGCGGCGCTGGCGTGCTGGCCCGCGTCGATCATCAGCGAGGCGCATTTCGTCAGAGCGCCGTTCGCCAGATTCGGGTCGGTGCATTCGGAATCCACCTCCGAATCGACGTTCGCGTCGCGTCTCAATCGCTTCCATTTCCGTTCGAGAATCTCGCCGATGTACGAGCGGCGTTTGTCGCCGAACGTCATCTTCATGAGGGCGGCGATTCGGTCCCATTGGCCCGGGAACTGCTTGCCGTATTTCAGCAGGGCCGCGCATTCGCCGTCGTCCCAGGCCGGACACCGTACGGCCTCGTTGTATTTCTGCTGAATGCTGCCGATCGTGTACAGACGCCGGTCCGGGTACAGCTGCCGAAGGGCTTCGGCGATGCGCGGCCAGTCGCGGGGCTGTACGGCCGCCAGCTGGTACAGCGCCTTCAGCTCGTCATCGGTCCAGTGCATGGGGCGGCAACGAGTCCGGACGACGGCGACGATCACGACAACGCCTCTCTCCCTCTGTCAAGATTCGTTGACCTAACGACCTTCGGCCCAATTTTCCGACCAGAAAAACTGCGTGCGCTCTCCAACCAAACCCTAGTTTAAGTTGGGTGGAAAGGGGGGGACAGTACGACGACGCTATGAAGCCTGTTGATGGCAATTGGTGCTGTTGCTGCCGGTTGGTATGAGCGCTGTGGCGGAATCCAGACTGTCCAATAAACCTTAGCGCCTGTCGGGCTAAGGTTTGTCGCTACTCATCCCTCTCTAATGTTCGACTGTTCCGATTTCGCTTTCTGTTATGAATTGAGTTTGGCCACAAAAAGCTGTTTGGTGAAATTTTTTGTTGTTTTTTCTTCTTATGCATTTATTAAGGAACTAATGAGCACTTTGTTGAGCTGGTTTGTTGAATGCAGGATGATCTGAAGGCAGCATTACGACTTTATTCAACGGCTGTGATGTATGCGGAATGGTTCAAGTTAGATGATTCGTCTATTGTGAGTATCGCTGATCATATGGCTTTATTCAACAATTATAACTGCCATTGCCGTGACGATTTGAATACGATTGGATTGGATTGGATTATTCTAGTTCGTTAATTTTGGTCAACAGGCGGCGCTTTATCCAAAACGCAAGGCGCGATTTGAATACAACAGATGGATCTATCAATGCTCTTGATCATTTTCCGATGCGAGTATCATGCTAAAGCAGCTCTGATATCCAAATGGAGCTTTCTACGATTACGATCAGGTTATAGGCAAGTCGAATCCAATCACAGAGAGAGAAAGTTAGCCATTTGTTGAATTCTGAATTATATTGGAGAAGATTGGATTCTTTTCGAATTCTGAGTTGAATTGGAGAAGATTGGATTCGGCTAATCTGTTGATATCAGCGGGCGCTGTGTTCGTAGCACAAGGCCCGAGGTACGCCGGACTGTTACGATAATAATCGTCACGCGCACGTTCTTCTGTTTTCAAAGATGGCAGAATCTCACCCATTGTTTCTTTTGGCTATAACAGATATAACAACTTCGCTTTATTTCGCATTTCTATCAAGGGAGTCATCTCGATATGTGAGCTATGAAAAGGCCATCATTATTAATGATAACAACAAAATCAGAAATATTTCAGGAATCAATTCGAGTTTCAAATCAGCAATACAACAATCGAGTTCAATAGAAGGCAATCCAATTCAAGCTCACTAGAAACCAGTAAGAGGTCTATAGAAAGGAAGCCAAATTGAATTCGATATCAGAAGGCTCACAGGAACCAAATCTTGTTCCATATCAGCTTGATGGGTTGTTTTGCTGGCGTCGAATTGTGATTATTGAACATCATCTTATAGTATTTTGACCGATCTAATCCTTATAATCTCATTCACTGCTGTTCTTTGGAAAGCTTGTATGAATATATTTTGAGAATTATGGTGATAAAATGAGTTTCGATTGATTTGGCATTTCTATTAAGGGAACTATATCGATATGTGAGCTATGGAAACGCTATCACTATCAAGGCTAACATCTGAATATATCCGGAACCAATTCGAGCTTCAAATCAGCGATATAACAACCATTTCGAGTGCAATAGAAAGCAATCCAATTCAAGCTCAATAGAAACCCGTTTGAGGTCTATAGAAATGGAGCCAATTCGAATTCGATAGAAAGTTACAGGAACCATTTCGTGTTGTAAATTTGCTGCTTCAATGAATCCATTTCTTGTTCCATTGCAGTTTGATGGGTTGTTTTGTTGGCGTCGATAGAACTAATCTGGTATCAAACAAATGACATTTGTTGTTCTTAGCTGGAGAGATTGATGATGATAGAAATATAATGGAGCTTTCCCTAACATCGGAGACTATGTATAAGTCGCTTTGAGCGTCGTTGAGCAGCAGAGCGCTATTCAGAGCGGTCGTGGTCGTTCACCTCTTTGTGGCATCTATTGTAGAAACCAATGATGGGACGCGGCCTCCGAAAATCCAAACTGGAAGAGGCTCCGCAGAGTTCTATCTCTCTCTCTCTCTCTCTCTCTATCTATCTGTCTCTGTCTCTATCTATCTGTCTCTGTCTCTGTCTCTGTCTCTCTCTCTCTCTCTCTCTCTCACACGATTCAGCTTCCTCTCACTTGCTACGAGAAAAGGTGAGAAACAACTGAATCAATA
Organism: Polymyxa betae; assembly: GCA_003693705.1. Lineage (NCBI taxonomy): Eukaryota > Endomyxa > Phytomyxea > Plasmodiophorida > Plasmodiophoridae > Polymyxa > Polymyxa betae. The sequence goes on from RBZT01000124.1 coordinate 3,190, forward strand.
AAGCTGACTGCCTGTGCGAATTGTAAATGATGGGAACAACGCTCGACGTTGCAAATTTAAAGGCTTCCATGCTATCATTCTGCGATTAAACCGTTCATTTATTGAAAGAGTCGGTATTGGCTTGGCAGGCTGGAAATACTCTAGATCAATCTGGATAATGATTTTCAAGCAAGCGAGCTGATACAAGAGGTGGTGACGTCAGCAATCTCTGCCCAGTCAGTCAAACCCTAATTCAATGAAAACCGGGCGCTCTGATACGGGAGGTGATGACGTCAGCAATCTCTGCCAGTCAGCCAAACCCTAATTCACTGAATTTGCCGCCACTCGCCCGCTTGATGGCCTGTGATGGTCGGGACGCCAGTTGCTGTATAGTTGTTGCGTGTTTCATGAATGCGAAACGCACCAGAGGGGTATTGACATAAGCAACCGTCACGATCATGACATTTTTAAGTCTTTTTTTGTGTGGATTCATTTCGTTTTTGTGTGAATTCAACCAATATAATCTTTTATCATGTAGAAACCAATACCGGTATGTCCATTTTCGATCGTCATATCAGATCACAGTTACGCTAACTGATAAATGAATCTTTATGCCATTTGAATTAGCCATATAGAGTGGAGTCTCAATATACATAAAAATCGAAGATTTATTAAACAGGTTTTGTGCTTTCCTCAAAAATTCGAATTAGAATCATGTTAGATCCGATATATCTCGTATCTGATTCGATCACATCCATGAGAGCAGAAACGCCTTGATGTTTTAACAGGCGATCCTCGGAGGCCAAGTCATGACTCCAGCCTCCATTCAACTTCATCGCCTTGCAGCAGCATAACGCAATTCTGAAATCGCATTTGCCTTCTTGCATCAAGCTAATGCGCTATATAATCTTGTTCTGCGAGATCAGGCATGTTTTAATACATCAATAATAAAACTGGAGGCCCAGAACAAATTGCAATTTGCAACTGAGGACGCGGCCTCCGTTGGGTGAGCGTTTAGGGTTTTCAATACTCTTCTCGTCCTTCTTTCTCTGAATATGATTACTTCTCTAGAAAAGAGGGCTGAATCAGCTCAGCTGAATTTCCACTTTCTGATATGGGTCAGGTCTGGCTGTTTCCCGCAATCAAACAAATCGGCCTCTGATGTTCTCATCAGTCATCGTAGCTTTTGATTTCTGTTCTATTGTAGCCCAAACCCTAACAGAGCGATTCTACATGAAGCGAATCGCGACGTTCCAAATTTATGGCTACATTGTTAGAGAATAATTCTATCATCGAATTGTCGATATCAAGCATGGGTCCGCGGGCCAGTACGGCTTTCAACCTCTGGTCAATGATGTCGAGTGTGCGTCGTAGAATTTCGAATGTCTTACAAGACAGGTGATGGAGCAACCGACTCCCATCAGTCAAAACAAACCCTAGCCCGACAGTAGGCTTGACCCGGGTCGTGTTGGGAACGACTCATCTCTTCCCAGTGCCGCTCGACCTTGATAGAAGACCAGGTCAGGCTACTTCGCATATCCAGTGGAATGATATAAATCAATCAAACTTTTTAATAAACTACTCTTCTTACACCTTTCGGGATGGATCGGGGCGGAATGCATCATGGCGACTTCGGGACATCCGCGATAGAATCTCTTCAAGGTCGGAAATTGAATCGAGGATGTTCTGCTTCCCAGAGAAAAGTCGATCCTTGGATTCACGACTTTGATAGATGCTCAGAGCGCTGGTCAGAATCATCAATCATTTTAAACCTCTCTATGTGTTGGTGAGCAGAAGTTACGCAAGCTCGTTGCTCTGCTGAGTTCCGTTACTAAACGTTTTGGCATTAAACAGCTCATTTCCAGTCTGTTATCATATCTGAGAGATTCCGTTTGTGCAATAAGATTGAAAACCAATACGTTTCTATCCAACCAATTTGATGGTGGCTACTGCCTAAAGTCGCCACAGATTGTCAATGGAATTTGATTATCATCTCCATCGATCTGAGCAATAGTCTTTCATACGTATCGGAATTCCGAATCCTTCGAAAATAGAGTATCTCGACTCCATTATAATCTGCAACATTTTATCTCTTTCCATTTCGAAATGGAGGAAGATGATCGCCAGTTCCTTCTGTGTACGAATCGAGTTCCCATATGTGAACATCGTCAATCTGGAGGTTCATAATCTGGGACAGCGCTCTCGATGGACGATTTTGCTTCTCCAGCGCTGTATAGATTGGTTTGAAGGATTTTCTAACGAGATCTGTTTCTCCGCTTGGAACCAACAATAGAGTGAAGGCAGTTCTTGATCAGCTATGGAAAACAGCAACAAATTATTGAGTGCCTGAGCACCTAGAGAACCTCAAATGCCGGAAGGAGTGGAATCCGATCACAAATAACCGATAGAAACTGGAATGAAGCTTCTTTGTTCCAGATTCACAGCAGGATCCCGTGACCACCGAATCCGTTTTTACAGTTTTTTTGCAGCTTGATTCTATCAGTTTTTGAAACCGTCCAGGTAGCACTGTCTTCAAACAAATGTCAAAAGAATGTGAATTTTTGTTGTAGAAAATATCGAAATTTGATTTCATGAATTACTCAACAGCCTCGATTATCTCTGTAAAAGCAGCTTCAATTCCCAGCTAATATCAGCATATTGTTTGAAGAGCAGCATCATCCTATCTGCTGAATTTACTGTGAACGAATGTGCTCAAATGCATTTCCAAGAATCTGATAAGCATTAGGAGAATCGCTTGAATCGTGAGAAAAACAATCTCTGAGAATCTCCCATTAAAGTCGTAAATATCGGTCCTCTCTGTGATATCTAACAGCATTGAAACGAAGTCATCTAAATGCAATGTTGTATGACACAGAACCCACTTTTTTAGTCTAAATTTTTGCAGCTTAATACCGTCGAATTGAAAATAAGCTCTTGAAAAAACCTCTTTATCTTATCTAAATTTGCTCATAATATCATTTTCCTCATCAATCGCGTGTCATACATAAAGTTCGAGATAGGCAACGTTATAAAAAATAGAAAAGCAGCATAGTTTGAACGGCATCAATAAGATAGTGACAGCTCAGAAGGCTCTATGATCGTCGGGGGCGAGATTGTGAATCCAGCAGTCGCCTATGAAGATCGACGAAAGATTGTCGCAATTCTCGGCTGTTCATTTCTGCTGTCTCCCTTCTCCTTGTGCAAACAGCAGCAATTTGAGATTGCAACTGTCGGCGCGGCCTCAATTGGAGGCTCCGCCTTCTATTTTCTCGATTTCGAATGAAGAGGCCCCGCATCCTTCAATCTGAGATAGTGAGATTGCAACTTTGAGCGCGGCCCCAATTGGAGGCTCCGCCTAGTATTTTTCTCGATTTCGAATGAAGAGGCCCCGCATCCTTCAATCTGAGAGATCTCGAAGAGGCTCAGGAGACAGAGCAGACTCAATCAAGCTGATGGATCGCAGGGAACCATCTAAATTCAGTTTCGCTCTGTCAGTCCTCAGCGATCCCTCTCGTACGGTTTGAGTTTTCATCCCAGAAATCTATATTGCGATGGATCTTGTCTTGAAAATCCCGATTCTGCATGACGGAAGCAAAGTCTGGCGCTTCGTATCTTAACGGTTTTATGCTATTTGAGCCCTTGATCATGAAAGCATCAACTATGAAGAATGATGCTGATAGAGTAGATGCGCTTTCCAGAATAGGGCCGCTTGTTGGTTTTCCATCACCCAATCGGTGATGTTATAAACACCATCTGTTAACAAGTTATAATTCTCGATAAAATGGTTTTCAGACTTGGTGAATTTCTTTCACACAGAACGAAACCGAGCTTGACGCTTCTGATGAAAGAATTCGTAAGGGAAGCTTTCTTCTTACGAATCTACATAAGAGAAAAAAGGTTCGATTCGATTTCGTTAATTGATATGAAGAGGCAGTACTGGGTTTGTCGTACAAGCCCTATAACTAAGCCTCTGTAACACCAATGAAGGAGTTCCGTTTCTGAGAGAAAAAATACCTGAGACCGAGCTGGTTGAAATTTGGTTACAGCTTGAAGGCGAAGAGTTAAAAAATCCGCAAATCTTCGTAGCTTTGTTTATTGGTTTTTGGAGCAAGCTTTGGGAATGGCGTCCGCCAGGCAGAATCGAATATGCGGTTCGGATCATCAAACGAATCGGATCGGACGAATTTGCCGCCCTGTCCACCGGACGGCTACCTCTAAAGCTTTTTGACCAGAAGTAGTCGGGCCTTCATATCTTCAGGTGCTGAATTGGAATTTTGAAGTGCGGAAATTAATGCCATACTCGAGAAAAGAACAAGAATAAGAATAATATTACAAAAGATTCAAAAGTTTTTGAAAAAAAAAATTCAAAAAAAAAACTGATTTCCCATCATTTCACCCGATCCCTTCAAGCTCGTTTGAAATGATACAGCATTGTATTCTCATAAAGTTTTAAAGCATTTTATTCTTTCAGTCAGACAAGCCTCAAGCTGATTATTCCATCCATTCAGGCGAATGCCGACCTTTGAAACGATGCTTCGCTTTCTCGATCATAAGTCCGATTGTCACCTAGAGATCTATCAAAAGGACATAACTAGAGAGAGGCAATTTCATTGAGGTTACCGCTTCCTTAAGCTGTGGTGTAAAAGTTTGATTGTTTGAGATTTATCGTTGTATATGGTACAGAATTTTCAAGATTTTTTCTCGTTTTTTTTATATCCTTCACTTGCTGTTGTTTTTGGTGCGACTGATTCCTGTATATGGGTTTCTATCTAATTTAATCCGGGTTTGGTGTGGTCTCTATTAAGTCTAAGACTTGATGATTCAGATGTCAGATTGGCAGCCGTACATGCGGACTGGGTCTGATTGAAATCACGCATACAGAGATCCGACAGCCAGACACTCTCTGGCTCGTCTTCTGATTATTCCAATTACAGTTCTTTGGTGCTAAACTGGTCGTCTTAGACACATTCATTACATTGGGCGTCATGATTCCAATTACACCTATAACAACCAACCAATCAGGATAATTATGATGAGCATCATTGTATGTACCGAGTCTGTAGGTTCCAAACCAACACATTCATCCATGAGAAGCATCGAGCCCATACGAGACCGGAATCCATTCTGATCGCTCTCATCTAATGACCAGAATCCAGCCAGAGACGAACACATGAGCGGATCGAATTGATCGTAATAACAGGATAGCATTAGCTGAGAGTCAATACCCCATGGAATCTTGCATTGAATTTGTGTTGTATAACAGCTCTGTGAATATTGACAATCAGCATCAACTGAACATTTCTTTCCATAGATCAGGTTTTGGCACGTGCTCTGGAACGCCAGGAATCGTTCCTGTAGCGATTGCTCATTCTCGACCTGTGCCGCCGCCATGTTCGCCGTATTACTGTACGGAAACAGATTCAGGATGATCTTATCGGGATGGGAGCATTGATTAACAATACGATCCAATGTCATGTTCTTGATAATCGTGATGTTCGTAATTGGAGTATCGAGAGCGCCCTGCAAGAACGAGAACTGCTAGAACAGACTCGCATCAATTCCAGGTTCACCGCCGCCGCCGCCACCGCCTCCGCCATCGCCACTGCAGGTTCGCTGTTCGCTCTGTCGCGGTGCTGCTTGATGTTCTTGGCGGTGATCGGGACGCCGTTGACGTAGATGGGTTAATCGACTATTATCTTGCTTTAAAAAAGTTCCGAATTGAAAGCAGCTCATCATTAATGATGAGACATTGTGTTAGAATTCTTTTATGTTAACATTCAAAACTAATATTCATTTTTTTCAAAAAAATCGCACTTTCGATTGCTGTTGTTGAAATGGTGAAAGCGTCTGATTTCTCTATAATTGCCGAATTCAGAAATGCATCGATGTCATAATCGTTTTAGGACATATTAACTCTGCTCGTTTCCCAGGATTTAACGAGCAAACATTCCGTTGAAGAATTTCTAAGATTATTGTTTGGAATGTTGGCTGAGCTGGCCGTGGTACTAACAGCATTATCAGGCTGCTCTGGTTCGCTTTTTCTGATTGCTTCTGTAAACAATCAACAGAAAATCTCTGTGATTGTTTGTTGTCGAAATGTGTTGTTGCTTGGTGGAGATCTCCAATTCATTTTGTCTTTAGATTCTTCAGTACGGTGGTTGTATGGTGTCAAAAGATTTGTTGGACTTTGCATATTTCGTGCTTCTTGCAATGTGCAACGGCCCCAGATCATCCCTCTCAACACCCAGGAATGCATCACACTACAGCTCTTCACACGAAACAGAATCCATTTGACCAAGATAAAATCGTACCGAAGTTTAACAGTTTAAATACGATGACGTGTCTTTCGAAATCGGAGCTTTTAGGTGTTTCACTATGTTGAAAATCTCTTTCGTACTTCCTGCTGCATCCATAATTTGCTTAGAATTATCGAATTACGCTGTCGGCTTTTGTGTGTCTCTGGGTGTTTACCCGGTTGAAGTTCATTGAGAATAAAATCTCTGTTTTGTGTGACTTCATTTGTTGCATCGTGTGTTATTGGATGATGTGATCCCTTTATATTTTAGAAAGCGGTTTGTAATATGTTTTGAACTTTTTTGACTTCTGACCATGGGCTGTGGGCGGCTCGATTGCCTTTTTGGTAGGGCGTCTGGAATAATGATCGCAGACTAGAAGCCATGTAGTCCAGTGACAGCAGCACGGCGAGGGTTGCAACAATGCTCGTTCTTGTACCTATCGTATAGAAACCAGATCGCAGGAATGGAGGATATCAAAATCGGATAGAAATAATACATTTGCAGATTAAGGCAGATAGGATCACATTCGATAGGCTGAAAATCAATTCGAAAGTTACCAGTCATAAAATATATGATCTGAGCGTAAGGCAATACGGAGGACTAAACAGTGGCAGATTTTCAATCCATATAGAAGTCAAGGGCTGAAGTGCATTCCGTCTTCCGGAGAAAACGTAAATTCTGTTTTCAACAGGAATGATGGTCCAAGTAAGCCTTTGAAACGTGGGCTCTCTGTGACGCACGCCCTTTTGAAAGCAAAAAACGCCGGAGTTCTGGGGTTTCAGAAGCTTTGGAAGCCTCTGAGACCCATAACAAAAGGACGAAGCGACTATGGTAACGTTACTGGTTCTAGTATTCATCTAATTCTGTCCTATTGTTGTTCTTCATTTGTCATTGCAATTCGACTGTTTATTGGCTTTCTTAGACCCATATTTTAAATGAAAATTGTCTCATTGTTTATTAAAAAATGATGCAGTCATACCCCCTGTTTTGGGGTAAAATTTGGTTTGAAGATGTTGCTTTCAAGATATTGAAGTTCTCTGGCGTCATCGGCGGAGATCCCTTAATTTGATTGAAGTAGTATATGCCCTTGTTGAATGTTGATTTGTTTAGAGCAAGGACGTACGCCGGGCATTTCGTCCAACGTCCATTTTCTTCTGGGACTGCTGCTTCACTTATCCATCCTCCTATAATTACTACTGTTTGTCCAACCGCAGGTTCAGATGCGACTTTCTCGCATGAATAGATAGTTTAGGGCCGATTCCGTTTCCATCTACACCTTCAACCGCCAGCTGAATGTATGCTGGTCTGGGTGTCCGATCAGAACGCGTATCTGCTCCAAAGTAGCAAATGTTGAATTTCTTTGCTATTATGCTGATGCTTGATTTTTCTCCATATTCTGTAGGATTATTCCATCGTGTTGCTATTTCATCTGGATTCGTTATCCAGATAACTGCAGTAGATTCTCCTATATTGAATCCTGATCGCCTTAGTAACGCAGCTACCCCGTTATGTTTCCATCTATACCTCGGCAGTTCTGTAGTTTTTTGTCATTAAACTCGATTTTTTGACAAGATTGGGCTTGCTTCGGCACCGTCCGCACCGAACATAGCAGGAAGCTGTAGGCTCAATTTTGACTCCATAATTACAGATTAAAACGTCTTCGGAGCCGGTATCAATGAGAACATTATCAACAAAACCGTGAATAAAGCTCCCGTTGGCGGAATCGAACAGTTCCCACCGACATGTCCATCTCCCATAGGTTTAAACTCCTTTCCCAGGCGAATCAAGAAAGAGATCTTCGTACCAGTCAGGTGTGAGGAGTTAATTACTTCTAAAAGCCGCGAAATTGAACATTCCCTGCAAACATTCGGCCGTCTCTCAGATTAAGAATACCAACATCCAAATAACTCTGGATGGTCGTCAGTAGAATCTGCGCTCTGGACTCCACAGCAACTAGCTGACCAAAATATACAATAATAGCTCCACAGCTGTTCCAGGGCCTATTTAAACAACACTACACAGTCGCAGCACGGCCATGTAGTTTTCAAACGAGCTGATCAAAATGGCTCCGGAATCTTTCTTAGTTCGGCAGTCCTAGCGCGAAGTTTCTCCATAGCAGTTCGGGTAATGTCGGTAGCCGTGGTTGATCTTGGCGAGCAGGATCAGATGGTTGCACAGACGATTGTGTAGGTCCAGACATTAGACACATGTTGATGAATGACAAAATAGTGCGCACCCCTATTTGTCGTCTGTCGTTATAGTCTCCTACTTACGAAAGGTTTTACAATTAATTGAAGTACGATTTACTCCCGATGGATTCCAGGACCTAAAATCTCGTCCAGGCTGTCCAAGAACGTTTCGTGCGTCCTGACTCCGGACGATGACTTACACAATTGGCGCCGCCGCTTGGCCCTTTTGTGGTATTTGGTCCGGATCTTCACCATCAGACGGTTTGATGCTTGTTCGACAGCCTTTTTAACATGCATTGGATTGGATCCGACTACAGTTTGTTGATTTATGCAAACAGGCGGCAATTTCCAAACCCTGAAACCTGAAGTAGTCCGTTATACAGCCTGAATATCCTCATGTGATCCTACTTCCTAAATTCGCACATTTCCGGCCCATCATTTCACCCGACTTTCTCACGTTTGTTTGAAATGATACATCATTTCGCACTCATAAAAGGTCGATTGTATTTGACGTGACTTTTGCAACAGATGGGGCCAGTAGTGTTGAAATATCCCATCTGAAATTGAAAACGGACCTGATGTTCAAGTTTATTTGTTTGAGTTACGTTTCACCTCTTTATCTGATAAATCTTCGCATCTAGATCACTTTTTCGGACTGATGAAGTTTCTGACCATTTTTATTTGGCTGACGCGTTGTGATTTGGTTCTGCCGAGGCGATCGGCGAACTCACCCGACATCGGAAGCTCCTCTCCTTAATGTCCCTGGATGCGCTGTCCCTTGACTTAAATAGGTTTGCATACCCATGGGCCAGTACGGTAAAGACAGCAGGGGGTTGATGCTTATTGGTATTAACGTTACAATTCCGTTTCACGTCCTTGATCCGACCGATCTCATCTGGCTCTCTGTTGTCCGAACGAGTCGCTATTCGAAATCACTCTGGAAGGATCGGGCTCGGGGGCCAGTACTCCGTCCGAACAGTTATATCGCGCGATTCGTCCTTGCGCATTCGACTGTGGAGGCTGCTGCGATGCGTTCAAGAATCTGCCCTATCGGACAAACCCTAGATCCCAGTTGCCCAGTAGACTGCTGCGACTGGCGAGTGTTCACCACATCAGTGTCGTGTGCGCGTCCGCGTATCTGGTGTTACGATGCTGTTGTTGTGGTCCAGTACGGCCCGATGATGGTCACGATGATAACTGTACATGTGTTTGCTGGTGCCTTGTTTCGATCATGAATCTCACATCTGCTGCATAAAGACGAAACTTTTCGAAAAAAAAAGGATTCTGGTGAACGTTTCTTTCGAGTCTGGATGTATTGGACAATCAACTCTGTTATGGATATATGAGGTCTCATATATGGGTCAGAGAATCAATAGTGTTTATATAAAGGATGTCATTAAGCTCGAATTCTGTTAATATCAGGTGTTGCTTGATGAAATCTGCAATCATTGTAGAACATGCTATCGAGCATCAAATGGATCCCAGAATTTCCAAAAGCTCTGATTATAGGATTGGATTGAATTGGATATACTAGTTTGTTGTTTCTGTCAACGGGCGGCGCGGTGACCATCGCGCAAGGCAGGTAATACTGAGGCATGGCCTCAATATCTACCAGGGGACTCATACTTCCAGTTTCAGAGCCGATAACTAATTCACCCATTAAGCTCTGATTGTAATGACGTGTTATTATCTGCAAACAAATACTCCAATTCCAATCTATCATGAACTCATTCATATGCAGAATCATGCAGATATAAACATCAGTTTATCCAGGGACAAAATCCAATGCAATCCTGTAAGTATCAGGATTGATTGCCATTATTCATAAATCAATTTAACATGGCTTTAACAAAGAATCGTGGCTAAACCTGCGATGCTGCATTGGTAGAAGATACTGCTTAATAAGCTCATTCTATTGGAACTATTGATTGACACAGAAGATTGAATTTCAATACTGCATTCTCCGATCCCGCGATTATGGATATTAAGCATGAATTTGTCTGTTCTGATTCATCGGAAAAAGCAGTGTAATTGGCCAATTTGTTGATAGAGAGATGAAAATGGTGATTGCGGTGGCTTTTCGCAATCAGAATTGATCTATCAAGACCAATCGAGAGTCAGCTGTCAATCAGAATTCAAAGATTAATCAACACGCAACATAAAGCAATAAACAGTCGATCTTTTTTCCAGACATCTGAGTTAGAGTGCCGGATTGAAATCTCTTTGAGTAAGGCCATTTTCTGTCTAAATGGCATCAGAGATGAAGAAAAAACATTTCTATGGAATCTAGTATGACCTGCCTTATAGGCGATGTAAACCGCTCTCCAATTCCATATCATATTCTCCGAGCTTGATAACGTCGATTTCAACAGAATTGCATCGCACATAAAAACGACGCCTTTAGACTATCATCGCATCAAAAACATTTTTGCAGTGGAAAACATTCGTCGCCTTTTTCTATCAATCATTTGTTGGAAAGGATTCGGGACCAGTACGATACGCCGTTTAATGGATTCCGATAGCGTTATTACGATATCGGGATGCATGGTTTTGGTGGGAACAGAAAACTTTCAGATATGAGAGACCTAACTTTCAACCATCACAGGAGCCGGGTCATTTGGTTTCGGCATTCTCGACCAATTTTTCTTCCAGCGAAACGATCTGAATCCAATGTTGTCGCATTGTTTGCCTTGAGATAAAACAGCAGGAATGAACTCGTATCAAGTGACATTTTATGGCGTGAGCTGGATTTCAATGATCTAGATCACATATTGCTCAGGTGATCGTTCACAAGTTGCTCATTAAGCAAAAAGAACATTGTCACAGTTACAAACAAGCTTATGATATCTCAGGAGCTTTTTTCTGACGATCAATGCTGAGCTATTAGTGTGGATGCCAGAGGCGTCTGGATTCGTCGGTGTCAAAGATTGCCCAGCAGCCTCATATAAAAGTGACAGAACAGCAGAAGATATTGCTGAACATCATTAGTTGTTAATGGTTCTTCCGCCTAATTGCATCGAGCTCTGTTCAGCTCATTAGGGTTGGAATAATGAGGTTCCCATTGTTAGCAGACAGATTCAATGTAGGGTCGCGGCCTCCAGCTTGGCCTCTTCTTAACTGACTTAGGGAGCTCACGCGGCCTCCAGCTCGGCCTCTTCTTAACTGACAAAGGACGCTCACCTCGGCCTCCAGCTCGGCCTCTTCTAAAGTCTGTAAGTCTGAACTGACATTAGAGTTAGGGGTTCATGCGGCCTCCCGCTCGGCCTCTTGTTATCAGCTATCGTTATTACCAGCATCGAGAACCGACTTCATCGTGTTTCTTGGCGGTCAAATGCTAGCCTTAGTATGGTTTCAGAACTCCTGCTGGGTCCATGGCTGGGTAGCTCTGTTCTCTGATGGCTTCATGCTTGCGAATCAAAATGGGCAATTGCTCAGTTCCGCGATGCTGGAATCGCCGAAGCTCTGAGCCAGACCTAGATAAATACTGCACAAATAGCCAACAATGGAACTCAATGGCAGCAATCTGATTTTTTTTTGGAGAATGTTCATCAATTTAGACCAGCTTTTATTTCGCTATTTTATGTGATCTAGAACAAGACGATTCTTCTAAGTTTTAGAGCAGTGACAAATATTCAGCTTATTTAAAGTCGTCATTTTTATTGTTATGTTCAGCACCTGAACGAAAAACATGCTAAACAGGTACTGTTCTCGGAGACAGCAATCAAGTCGAGGATTGGATTGGATTGGATGGATTGGATTGCACTATTTGTTCGCACCTTTCGGTGGGGTGGGCGAAACAGTTACTAGTGCGGGGCCTGAACATACGTCCAGGTTCTCTTACTTAAATATTTCAGAGATAATTCATCCCATTTAATAATATCGTAGTTCAGCCCTACAGAGGACTTAGAGATATTGACAGTGAAGGCAGCCACCGGTTGGCCCAATCCTACACGGAGTTGAACCCTGAACCTTCAAGAGGCTGTCTTTATCCCCTGCTGGTATCCCAGCTTTCTCGAACATCGCGGCTATATATCGCAGGCAGCTTTTCGTAGCAGTTTTGCCATTATATTGCTATGTTTCCATAAGGCGTCGTTGAAATTGAGTTTGGGGGCCTGGTTGTATTGGCTTCAGAATTTGCCTAGTTTCTGTTGTAGTTTAGGGCAGTGGATGAATAGGTTCTCAAGCGTTTCGCTCTCAGTTGAACAAAATCGTCATGCGTCGTCAGATTCAATTCCAAAATTTCAGATGTGATTTGCATCGAGTATGTCCTGTACGGGCTCGATTCAAAAGCGGCCTGCTGTGTTTTACTCGTAATTGAATTAGGATGGGTCTGGTTTGCAGCACTATCATACCGCATTGGAATGGATTGCGATCTGGATATCCATCAAACTGACTCGGTTTGATATCTGTGACTAAGTAGCGCTTCATCCTTTTTCGTGCGTATTTTCTGAGGTGTAATCGATAGGAGCTGAGAACAGGATCATTCTGTGTCGATATTCCATCGGTTAATGGCTGTTTTTGCTAATGCATCAATGTCATTACTTCCTGGAATTGGTGGATTGGTGTGACTCGGCACAAAATGTACCTCTACTGTATTATTGCGAGCTAATTTGGCGAGATTTTTTGCGCAATCCTTTACAACTGCATTGACATATTGCTGTTTATAAGGGAGAGTAGCAAGTTGCTGTAGACATGACAAGGAATCTGAAATTATATGAATCTGTTGATTCTTCGGGCGCAGTATCTTGTATACATAAACTATACCGTATTGCAGCGCGATTATCTCTGTTTCGTAGCTTGATGTAGCTTCAGGGATCTTAATAGTTTCGCTGAGTTCAACTTCGGAATTTGTTTTGCCAGTTTCGGCGTCCAACGAATGGGTGACAGTGATGTTCCTATCGGTTAGAAAATCGGAATCATAAATGTGGTCGGCCGGAATTTTCCATCGCGCTATGTAGGCAGCTCCTGTAAGAAGACTGTCGGTTTCTTCATCTACTCTGAGGCTACCGTCTGTCCAGATGGTAATGCCCTCGTCGTTATCGGATAGGAGCTCTCCTCTTTTTGTGTTTGTCGAGTGCTTCTGCTCTCGTACTAAGGTGGAAGATGCATTTGCTCAGACTTTCTAGCAATATAGCTGGTATGATCTCTTGTGTGTGGATCTGTAAGTATCCATTTGCCGAGTAGCGATCTGGAATCCGTTCTTCAAGCGCTGTTTGAACTATACCGAACGGTGTCCAGTTCTCCCCATATCCGTCCCATTCTGTATAATCGGTTTCTATTATGTTGCTGCGAGCGATAGCTGTAAGGACTGCCATTGTGGTGTTTGTGATAATTTTGTCCGTCAGAGAAGGGAACTTC
>RBZT01000704.1:0-24974 GCA_003693705.1 Polymyxa betae
AGATGCGCATTGGAATTGCAGAAGATGGAGATCCAGATTACAGCCCCACTTTATCAATCAAAGAAACTCTCGATGTCAACAGCGAAGGGGCGTGTTAGCATATGAGCGCTGTTAGATCAATCTCGAGATATCAATAGCGTTGACTCACGCTAATTCAACCGGAAGCATTGTCTTCCGCTTGCATGCTATCAAATAAAACACTTCTTCAAACACATTCCAGTTCAAAACCCTCTCCTGTCTAACATTTTTACTATCCGAAACTTCCACAATTCATCGTTTGCTGGAAGAGACAATTCGTAGTTCGCCAATACACTCCATGAATCCAATACTCTCATAATCACCATCGCTGCCAGGAGCCTGAATCGCGGCCGTACTGATCACTGGCTGCTGTTACGGCAGCTCATACTGTAGTGCTGGCAATTCGAGAGGGTCGAGCCTTACTGGCCCCTGATCGTGATCTCCAGAGAGGATCGACTTTACCATACCGGACGGCCTCGTTACCCGCACAAATCGTCGGCCGCATGTACGGATACAACGGCACCGCCGCGGCCTCGTAGAGCACCAGGTCCTGAGGCAGTCGAAGATCTGTTCCAGCGACGCTTACGGCGGTTCCGAATCACAGGCATGAAACAGATGAGGAAATTGAGGTTACTGTTTATTATTAAATTTGGAATAAAAAAAAGAGCTTAGTAAGATTGCTCCATAGAGAGCCGCTAGCTTAGAAGAACTTTCGACATTGCGAATCGCCTGAAGTGCGGACATGAGCCAAAGGGTCCAGACGAACGTGTCGCTCGCTGCTCTCCTGCGTAAGATGGTGATAAACATGCACAAATCCTGATAACAGGCTTCCAGGTCCTTCATCAGACAGCCGCGGATCTGATTCGTCCTCGCTTGTCAGGCTGTTGAAAGCGAAGACGAACTGCTACACTGTTACCTGTATCGACGGCATCGTAAATCCCAATGAGGAGGTGGGAAGGCGTCTAGCTTTGAATTTAACGTAAAAACCTTTTCTCTTGTCTAAGTCTGAGTTTGATGAAATTACATTTTGTAAACTTTCGCTGTTGTATTTGAGCCTGATGAGTGATGGCATTTCCAGCTAACCATCCTCACTACTCCAAGCTCCAGCGTTATCATCACCAACAGCTCTTGTACAATCCTTTCACTCATCGGGTGATATATTGACATCTACAGCTCCTCAATCGTCAGCAGACAGCAGATGTCTGGAATACTGCACAAACCCGATTGCGACTTTCAATCTGTCTGTGTGGTATCTAAGTAATCCGAGCTGTGATACTGCATGGTCGTCTCAAGGTAAAATCTGCGATCGAAGACAGATTCGATCGATGGATTCCGAACAGAAAATCAGTTAGTTTGGTGTCAAAGTCGGTCTCTACTGCAACAAATTCTTCTCGCTGAACGTTCGTCCATTTCTTGAATATTATGGTGGTAGAGGATGTGTGTTTGTAACGCCTCAATCAACATCATCTCCAATATCTGGAACATGGTGTAGTGAACCATCATCTTCATGGACTAAACTCCCATGTCCATGTGTAACATCAATACCAATCTGTAACTGTAACATTACCATGTCCACGACCAGATTGAAATCGACTGCTACAAAGACGAAAGTCACATCACCTTATCAAACTCTTTCGCAAATGTCTTTTCTTCCCCTTCAGCATCGACATCTATATCCCCCATCTCTCCTTCGCTGAATTCGCGCTCAGAATCGTCCATTCCTATTTCCAGCTCTACTACGATTTCGACCCGATCGAAATCGATTTCTCTGAAGATGAGAGTGACATCACCTCAGCAAACGCATTATCAAAGTTCTGCTTCACCTTTAGCAGTGACTTCGATTTCAGTCATTTCCCATTCGCCCTCTGAAACGTGCACTCCTTTTTCCAGCTTTGATTCGATTACGACCATTTCTAAATCCACAGCAGGAGTTTCATCGTTGCGGTCTTCATTTTCCCCGACGTCCTCAGCTCCAAGGTGGCAAGGTCAGCTTCATCATCGTCAACGGTCGCTCATTCTTCACCTTCTGCATCACCAACATCGATCTCCAAAACTCAAGCTTTTTCTCTGCCGTTAACCTCAGCTCATGAAAAGTCCATCATGAGTCCCATACAAGCGACCAGAGCTGCTGGCACCTCATCTCGTCCTTTTATCTCCTCTCAAGCAAATCCGCCCTCATTGTCCCCGACAGTACATCCTGCCGTAACTAAGACTTGGCCACCTTTATTGCTTCCTTCCAATTCCGTCGTTACAAGTAGGCCTGCAGTTGCGCCGACTCGCTACTCGATCTTGTCCGCAGCTCCGAGAGCTCTATCCTCCGCGCCGTCGAGCAACCGTACACAGGTTACAGAAATGCCTTCTTCGTCGGCCGCCTCCATTCCGCTGCGGCCAGCTGCGGTTATTGTCGTAGCACTGTATGGAATGTTGATCAAACTGCTGCTTGGTTAAATCATCTCGAAACGATTCAGCTCCAAAGAACTTCTATCGATCAGTCTATGACGATTTGACTATTACTAAACAGTTAATACAACTGGAAGCGATTTCGTTAATTTTCAGGTCCCCAGTGGGAACGGGTGACATCGGCCTCCTGGCCACTAAGGCGCGGACTGATAACCGAGCCCCGAGGCTGCGCCAGCTCATAGCCGCAAACATTCCAAGCCATGGTGTGTTGTTTCAATTTGGGTTTCAAAGTCTGGGCAAAAACTTAGTGCGTGACTACAAATCTTGAATAGTGCGTAACAGCGCTGTTTTTTTTATATACATTTTCATTTGTATTGTTCACTGAAGATCGGTAAAGGAATTTCTCCATTAATATCGGACGGAATTAATGCAAAGGAATAAACTTTAATCATGCGATGACTGCTTTCGTGATAGAGATTAATTAATCTGACAAATATTGTGATAATTCATGAATTACCGTCTCAAAGTTAAAAACAAAAGCCGTACAGAGTTGTCTGGGGTGAGAACATTCCCGCTGCTCAAATCGAAGCATACATCTGGGATCAGTCGTTAGCATTTCAAATTGGTGTAGCTGTATCCAAGAACTTAACCTTGAATATTATAACGAAAATTTCCCCTGCATCCACTCCTGCACGAATTTCTATATTGATCGCATGTTATAAATTGATAGATTCTTTTGGCAAAGCAAAATCATACCTCGAAGGCGCTGTGTCAATAACTCATTTTGTTGGATGACGTTTTCAGGCTCAATCTACTGAGAAGGATGGATGAGTCATTTCCGAAAACGTTAGGGTTAGGGTTTATCTTCCATAGAGATGAGAAAAGGTCTGACTTTTTTATTCTTATCATAAGAAGTTGATGAATCGCTTCATGTTGGTCCTGCTCCAGTCATTCCAGAGCACGTCCAGGATCAGGAAAATGTGTACGGATAATTCCCATACTAATGGGAAACTGCGCGCACAATTTTGTTTCAACATCTCCGCATTAAACTTTCGCAGCTCCGAAGGCGTCTAGCTAAATCCTCTTAATAGTCGAGCGCAGAAAATGCTTTCTGCGAGCAGAAAATTGCGCGCAACCCTAGCCTATAACCACTGTGAATCTGTTTTCAAACTTCAGACTTCTTTGCCAGTGTGCAGCGAGATATATTAAGCGGATACTTCCCCATTCGGCATGATAAGGGTCGTGAAAAGTTAGACACAGGCTTATTCATCTTTGCCGTCGATTTGCTACAATTTGGTATAGGATTCTCGTTCGCAGAAATCTCTCATTACATATTGTTTCGGTTTCGAAGCGGTTTCACATGATCGGCGACACACGGAGGTTTGGTAGGAGTTCAGAAATTGGGAAACCGCTCTGCTGCAAAATGCCACATACCATGCTGAACAATTAAATCTTTTCCTGGCCTCAACTCATGAATGCCGAATAAATAATTCATCTTCAGGAATAATTCATCAAAAAAGTTTCAGAGCCAAACCCTGAAGCAAGGAATTTTTAGTCCGTGACAAAAATGAATATGTAGCGAGACGCACTCGGAGTTTTGGGTCGTTTCACCTGCAATAAACGTGCATCGGTGCTTTCACAGCAATTGGAATAGTAATTCTTTATTCCGGACTTATTGATTTTCTTCTCATGCGATGAAGGAAAAAGTTATTTACTAAGGCCGCTCATGCGGAGTAATTCTATTCCGCTTCAAACAGAGGAATAATAAAATATTCCGGAAGCTGTTCCCATGAAATAAATAGTGAATATTTATTTTCGGCATCCCTGCAGGGAAACTCAGACACATTGGAAAATATATGGGGCTCTCTTGGATTGGCGATTCTCAGTGATTCTTTTATTAAAGATAAAATAAAAGGCTGAATTTTGTAATCATATTCATACTCCAATGTTGGTCTCTGACCTATAAAACGTGACCTTTAGAAAGGTCGAAAGAAGTCAAATCCGTTTCACAATCCTGGCAATTAAAAATGGCTTGTGGTTCTGTTCTTATTGTAGATGCACAACCAGATGCAGATCGGTGATACTTCGGCGAAATTTCGTTCTTATATGAGATGCCGTAAAAGTCACAAACTACGCGCAGGATATCCGCCTAGTGAACGGTCTGCAGGTAACTCTTCAGGTCGCGGGATCTTGAATGTTTCATGCCACACTGTTGGGAAGTCGGGCGATCCATGATTGTGGCGATTGGTGAAGGGAAACCTCAAGGCAAGACATGTAATTTGAAAAAGGGCTGCACGCAGTTTACTGTACGCAGAATGCATTTTCTGCGATCGACTATCAGGAGGATTTAGCTAGACGCGGTGGGAAGGCGGCGCAGAACTTTAGACATATTGGGACGCACTTTCCTCGAACTTTTTAATGTGGTAGTACGCTACTTTTCCCGAACCAAATGACCAATTGAAACAAATTCCAGAGTTTAATGCGGCGATAAAAAAGGACTGCGCATCTTCTTCGATAGACGTTACTCATATCATAGAAGCCTGACGATGTATAAATGCGGCTCCATTGTCGTTCGACAGCGATTTGATCTCGTTTGGTTCAAAATGCCCCAGCATCAGATGGGACTGTTACGATTTAGTGAATTCGGTGTTAAATCCTCATTGGAATATATTCCGAAATCAACTTCTTCTATCGCCTCTGAAGGCTGCGTTTTGATCGGTTGGATGACTGCTAACCAGTGGCGGAGCCAGAAATTTTTCTCTGAGGGGGTCCATCGCAGAAAACCAAGTTGTGATAGTGTGTATTTAAAAATAAAAATTAAAGTGGACTTTTCACAGGCGTCTGGATTTCATATCGCAAAACAGAGATATCACTACATCTACAGCAATTCCGCGGGAAATGCCCTTTTCGATGTAAAGTATGAGTAAATCAACCATCCAGGCGTCACCCATCGAAGAGCGGAGGCGCGTCTTAACACTTTTCATAGCTGAGAATGATCACGCAGTTGAAGCAGTAGAAACTGGCGATGTGAGAATCAACCGTATTATGCGACAGTAGATTGGGAAGGTTTGATCCAGCCCTGCATGTCGATATCAAAGTAGTCAAGAGATCACTAATGGTTTCAATGTTGCTATGAAAGTCCGGGTGAAACGAAACAGTTTCGTTGAAGCTGTTAAGCTCTGCCTCAAGAACGGATCGATCCGTCTCGGTGAAGTCACATTTGTACACAGCAGCAAAACTCATGATTTTGCTGGATAAAAACGTCGGAAATTTTAGTTCTGTTGAAAAACATGGTGAGTGCTCCATAATCGAAAGCTCTTTATTAAAAATGAAGCTCACATTGGATTTTGTCGATCACAGGACTTTCAATTTTTCGAACTAGGTACATAATCTCTGCATTCCTATCTTAATGCAACGGACACTTTTTTTGCGAGGGGGTCAGACCCCCCTCAACACCCCACCCCCCGTCCCTCCGCCACTGCTGCTAACCATGGAGGCAACGGTTCTCTCAACAAACCGCCAAAAAACTTCACACAACGCCTGCGCGCACCGACAATCCAACTGGTCTATAGAACGACCGCGACGACCGCCAACAGCAAAGCATTCATGGAAATTGGAAAAATAAAACAACGCTGAACAGAGGCGACTTGAAGGAGGGCTTCAATCAGCGGACACTTGTTCGATCGAATCAGTCGAGGAAACAGCGACCAGATACTAACCCTAAAACCCCAACGCTCAGCCAGCTGTTGCTCGACAACACCTTTCCATCGACCATTTGTCGAAAAAATTTCATCAACGTCTTTGAGATTAACAATACGCTGATTCGGATTATTACATCATCATTTATAGAGTGTTGAGCGGCACGAAACAGACGTCGAATCAGATCTGTTTTGTCCGCATCAGGACAGAGCTTCAAATGTTTCTAGGCTCGATTGGAAGATCGTCATAGAAGCCGTTCTTCGATTCGTTCTAAAGAGCGACAAAGTTGAAAAAGGTGTTCGAGAATCGATCTCAGGCCGCCCGCAACATCCCAACGATTATCTTCTTGTCGCCTCCATTGCCCAGATAGACGCCGCCACGAATCGCGAAATCAAAGGACTTCGTCCCAGACTGGGCGGTTTGCGAGCGACGTCCCTTTTGCAATTCGTAACCAAACTTTGTGCGGATACTGATCGTTGTGCATCTGCCTCATCAGCAGCAAACCCTAACCCTTGTTTGAGCATGGCGCGGAACTTTGCACTGGCGCCAACTGTGCGGAAAAGACCGAAAAGAGGAACAGCCTCTGCCTAAAACCATCGTTTTATTAGAAGCAGCCGCAGTAATATCCGCTGCGTGTTCAATGCTGGCCCACGCAGTCACCTCTGGGGGCGGCGGACCCCAGAGCAGGTCCAAGGCGGGTCGCCACACCACTGGATAGTAACGTCACTGCGTTGACAATGTAACGTGATCCGACAGAGCTGCCGTCTGCCCGCCTGAAAAGCCGCATCCCGGCACAAGTTGAGGCTGCGGTCGTCCATCAGATCGGCGGACGACAGCACGAGCAGAATGGTCTGAAACGGCGCCTGGAATCGCCGCCCGTACTGGTCCACGGTTGCCTGCATGCGGTCACTTCTGGCTCGGCGCGTCCACAGGGCCGGTACTGCATTACGTTATCGACTCTGAGCCCTGCTTGCGTTCGGTGATAATCGCCTCCAGGGCGGAGTTTTTCGTCCAAATTCAGCTTTCTGCTTTTTGGGAGCTCTTTTCAACATCAATTTGACTTCCCACTACATACTGCTCAATCTCTCAACAATTTGTGCCTTCACCACGCGCCATATCACCCGGATCAGCGAAGTCGACGACCTACCCCGCTGCAGACTTCGAAACCGATTGTGAAGATGTACCACCCCTACAAGTTTAACGCCGCTTTTGAGGGAGACGATCGGCAAGTAACTATTGTCCTCGGACTCGGATCTGCGATCAGAGATGTTTGATCATAAGATAACACAATTTTCAAGCTCGTGACAGCTCCATCAGATGCTGTCGCTTGAGGTTCGTGGCTGTGTGTATCACGAATGATACGAACAATTCTGAGCAGTCACCCGAAGCTTGAAGAGCCGCTTACCAGGAACAATTCAATCGCTTCCTGCTGAACGCGATTCCTATCATGAAAAAATGAACGGATGTTCACAGTATTGACACACAGGCCGTATCTTGCAATAAAAAAGCATATCTTTGCAGATGAGGAATCACATGAAATCACAACTGGATTTTGCTTGTTTTGGCAGATTTCTAACCAAGTCAACCCCTACTCCGGATCAAACTTTTGATGAAAAGCAGATTTTTGCAGAATTATTTACAAGAGCATCGAAAACGCAAGGATTGATAGGAACCTGCAGATAAACGCATAGATAGGCGGAACTGTGTGGCTCCGGGGAGCCAAGCGCGAAAAGTACTGGAGCTGTCTCGGGAGTCAGGTGACAGGATTTCATAGCGTTATGGACGACATCATTGAGCGTAGGATAAAGGCCGGAGCTAGTTCGTTACTTATTCAAAGGGATTTTTATCTACCGTCGCGGACATCTTAACTGTCATAAACTGACCGGGTTGTTGCAAACTGAATCCAAAAGTGCGTACGCAGAAAACGTTATTGCGTGACTTCGCAATAAAAATTGCGGACGCAAAATCTCAGTTTTTTATTTAGAGCTCCTCTCTGTTCCACCACGACGTGGATCGTTCGGTGACTTTTAAACTTGCGAACAGCACGCTCCACATCTTTAACTGATAAAAATTCTCCGTTTTTCTCCCGATATGCATCCATATATCTACAGTTATGCAAAGTTAAGCAAACAAAACCATAACGCCAAATAGTACCAACCTAAAGCATTTTCGAGCGAATCGGCGAATCTGGATAATGGAAACAGAAGATAGAGCCAAGGGTGATATATTGATAAAAGAGTAATTGCAATGCAAACGCGTGTAATGTTTAACAGCTCCCCAAAACATTTCAATAAAAATAAATTCGCAATGAAATTTTGGAAAGAAATCAATAGCGAAACCACTATAAGCCGTCACAGTTTCGGTCAGCCATTCCTTTTGCGCGAGGAAATCAGGCTGGCTCTTGAGAAGATTCAAAGCTTCTTGCCGCTTCATTCCTTCTCTCCAGAGATTTCTCTCTATAAAAATTGTCCGTAAACCCTTCTGCTCACCCTTCGCATTGCTGTTCGAGTGGACGATCCGCTGACCAGTTTCGCTGATAAACCAACTATCTCTCATTACTACCTTTATGTTTGCCCCTCCATCCTTTAGATTTAACCTTGAAGCCACCAGCGCGTCCATCGGCAAGTTCCAATATGGGGCCTTCTGTCAATTGACCGCGCTTCTGGAACCCATTTTAGCTTCAGCGACTCGATCTCCCCATCAGAAAGGCAAATAGGCTCAGTATCATCTTCGGCTGGCCAATATGGAAGTTCGTCGTTATCCGAATCTTCAGAATCTGGACGCTGGCTCTGTGCAATTTTAATAGCAGCGGCGGGCCGCCCTCAGAGCGCAAAGAAGCCCTCTTAGCTCTTTCCGCATTCATTCGAGTCAGGTGAGCGAAAAGCTTTCGCTTTCGAGGCATGGCGAACGATAGAAGTCTGCCGCACCGCGCCAGGATGATCAAAATCAAGTTAAAAAGAAATGCGCACTCTCCGGACTTTTCTGACAGCGCACTTTTTTCCCTACACTGACGCACTTTATTTTGCTAGTGAGAAACCTAGATATGCGCCTATTCGTGCATTCCGACGGTCCCCTTACAACTAAAAACCATTAAAACTGCGCGAGTATTTGGAAATTTAAAAAACCGGGGCCGTTGCTTTGTTCCTTTCGACGAGATCTATTCGAAAACGGCCTTTGATATTGACAGAAGGGTTGCCCGGGCAAGCCTTATTGAATCATGTTACTCCCTTAGTAAATCTATGACAGTTAAGATGTCCGCGACGGTAGATCGTAACAAAGAGAGATTCTAAACAACATTGCGAAAAGGTTCTTTCCGAAACTAGCATTAAAAAAAAAATGCAGCTCCATCAACCGAATAACAAAAGTTATACACAGACGATTCAATGCACAAAGAAGTGATTCTCGAAAAATTGAAAGAAATTGGCAAAATCTTGTAGGCAACAACTTCTATTATTAGCAAAGATGCTCTTTGCCAAGCGTTTTTGTTATCGGATACAAAAGCAGGGTTTCAGCCATGACATCGTTCAAGAGCCGTTCCGGTCATGTGGAGGAAGTTGTTTACGATGCATACTGATGATTTACAGCATTATGAGCATCGGTAATACAGCTGGTAGAGAACGTGATCGCCAACCGCGATGATTTCGTCCAATCGATCACATGATGCCTTCAGATAGATAAGTTGGAAATGACGTTGCGATGAAGTATTACCCGAATGGCTCCGTTAATGGCAAAATTTCAGTCTTTTCTGGTGCGTGTTGAATTTGCAGATGGAAGCGAGGCGGATCTTGAAGCAATTTTGGCAGCCAATATTCGATCTTCAGTTCGGACAGAAACGTGATCATGTCCGCCACGCAGCGATGCAGACGGTAGTCATCGAGAGCACGAACAGATTCGAAGGCGTCGAGGGGCAGATTGCGACGAACATCGTCAGCAAGAGCGGATCGGGTCGGGTTCGGGATGCTGAACGCGTCGGCCAAAAGGGGAAGATGAGTGATAACGGTTGCGTTAATAGCAAATCGTTCATGATGGTCAACAAGGTCGTTGGCAACGATCGAGCGATGGAGAGGTAAACAGGTGTGGTCGTACTGCCTGATCCTGGCTTCATCCCGACCGAGAGCCAGGCGTTGGGAGGCGATCAGGCTGGCCCCCCAGCGACTTCCGGATTGCAAATGTTGGTTCAGGATAGAAGCCCATGGTTGACCGAGCCCATTCTGATTGAGGTTAGCAACGAACCGCTCGGCAACACCTTTCGAATAATCCAGGCAGTGCCGCTGTAAAAATTAATGAGAACACAGATAGAGGACGGAGCCCTCAAAAATCCAGTTTAAATTACAGTATGATTAGCAAGAAGAATCAAGAGCTCAGAAGACAAACGCAAAATTGAAATTATTCGACAAATTACTGGAAATCCTCGAATAAAAAAGAAACTTAAAAAATGCAACGAGTAATTCTTTCGAAAAAGAAACATCGAAAATCTCTTACCTTAATTGGCGACCAGAGGAGGCACTTTGATAAGAAGTTGCTAATGTGTTGAGTACCGAAGAGACTTACGAGAATACGAGCGAGTTTGTAGGATTGCATCGGCGATAAAGTTCGGAGCCAGTTGATGCCGAAAAGCTTCATCAAAGGTGGCGGTTCGCCGAACCGAATATGAACAAAATCGACACGCAGAAGGCGATTTCGTATCGAAATCGGAAGAAGAGGCCCATCCAGCGAATCGTCATTGATATCATTCAGAATCGATTCGGAAAATTCAGGTAGATGATTGCCGTTGATGATAGACTGGAATAGAAGAATGGCATCGTGCTTGGCCTGGTTTTTAGTTACGAGATGATGTCGTTTGAGTTCGTCCAAGATGGAGTTATCGTTCGGAGTCAGATACCACATTTTGACGAGATCGTGAAAAACATCTTGCAAGGTACGATCTCCGAAAACGAAACGAATGAAAGCTGAAACTAGAGCATCACTGTTAAATTCGGAAATGGGATTAATAAAGCATTCAAGGAGAAATTGAAGCTAAAAACAAACAGCTAACGATACCGGGTGATTTTTTGTACATAAAAGTCGATCGAAATGCGAAAAGCCAAATTACGGGAATCTTCCTGAACTTGTTTCTTCAGATCAGGAAATATCATCGACGCCAGTTTGGTCGTATTGAAACGTAGCAGAAATGTTTCAGCGATCGTGACCGGTGTAGTATTGTAGACGATTTTGCATTTATCGCCCTGAACATCAACAGCAACGACATTCCGATTCGAAGCGCTTAGTGCCATTTCAATATCATCTCTCGGTTCACGAACACGTTTGCAAATGTCATGCAGAGCCGCGTTTCGACATCGAATCCAATGGCGAACCCGGTTGACGACTGATGAATCTGCAGCAGATCCGGTCGCGCCTTGTCGGAGCCCAGTTGTAACAGATGAAAGCGATGGCACTCGCAGACGCCAATGACCACGACGCCTATGAGCAGTAGACTAACCATAGAGGCAATGTTGGAAGGTGGAATGGCGTTATGACTGATTTACGCTATGCGAAACCAAGAGGGCTGCGACATGCCACTGGGAAACCCTAGAACCCTACTCGCACAGGGCAGTTCAGAGTGATCCAGCTTCTTACACTGCCAGAATTACATCGAAATATAATATGAGCTGTAGACAAGGTTTTGAAGAATATCGTGGAGGCCTGCTTAATGATTCAAGGGAGAGGATTGCTGCAAATATAGGTGACAGCGATTGTGACCTTGAGCGGAGCTCTTCAATTAGGTTCTTGCTCATGAATCACTGCATTAATCAAACATCATAGGCTGCTGAATTGACAGTATGGGATTGTCGCTGCAAGTGAGAAGCTGCTCGGGCTTCTGGGGTACTGTAATCGCAAATTAGCCAACAATTTGCTCAGGAAGATTGAAGTGATATCCTGTAAAAAGGCCATATTAAAAGCGGAGCAGAATAGCTTCAAGAAATGAACATGCTCTTGTATGAAAGAAATTTCAAGAGCAATAAACCCTAAAGGGTTAGGTTTTAAGATGGTCTCACATCGATTTCGAAACGATGGTTCTGTTTGTATTGGAATTGACATCGGCTTGAGTGAATAAATAGTTTCTCTGTTAGATCTATTGCTGATGGTTCCCTTCTAAGAGAATAGCATTTGAGGGGAAATATGCGATAAGCTATCAAAACTCGCATTCTGTGTTGATAAAGAGGTTTCTCTACCTGCTTTTATAAAACCAGCCTTATCCCGGAGCAAAGAGCAAATTCAACAAATGTCGCTTCGAGGAAAATTCGGCTTCTTCCTGTAAACATCCCAAGCACACGCTGCTTTCTCTCTGTCGCACAACTTCTGAACAAGAGCCAAAACAAGTGAGCTCTCGCGAATAAATATTTAGGCCATTTTTCGAGTTTACTAGACCTGCCTGGTCTAAAGAGATTTCAGTAAAGCTAAAACAACAGCTATTCCAATTTAGAAGGGGAGAAAATGTTAATAAATAAAGGTGCATTACAAAGTAATTATCACAATCAAGGAAAATTTCCCGAAAAATGCCATCGAAGCAGAGAACCTGTTCCTGCAAGTGCAAGAACTACCGGTACAGGGGCCTTGGAATATTCTAGCAGCATGAAGGATACAGCAGTGATGGCAACCAGACCAGGATACGCTCCGACAGACGTTCCGAAAGGACTGCCAACGACAGCCTTCTCCCAGAGTATATAGACAGCAGCAAACATGAAACCGACCGCCACAGAATTAAAGCCCTGAAAACAGTCGTTAAATGAATCTCAACTGTCCTTGACAAATTGGAAGTGAAGAATTGAAAAAATATCAATAAACAAAGAGAAAGGGCTGTTGAAGAAGCTGGCATAATCGGTAAAGGAAGACAAGCGTAATAACTAAAGATTTGCACGAGTGTGAATAAACGATCAGAAAAACGAGGTTGAAAGTCACAGCATAAGCGTGAAGCGTACCTTGAAGAGAACTTCAATGGGTTTGTGATGACGATGAGCCCTCCAAAGAGGCAAAACGCCAGCTTTGATAGTTAATCCGGGCAGAAAGATGCCGATCCAGGCTAGCAGTGCTCCAAAAGCACTTGTCCATGGACTTGATCTTAGTGCTAATGCACCACAGAAGGCAGCAAAATTGAAGTTTGGGCCTAAAGCAGAACAATTCAATAATGCTGCTGACAGCAAAGCCAGCTAGAGTAAAAATCAGAGCTTGATGTATTCAATATTCGATAAACATTAAGACTAAATAGCAAAAGAAACCAGCAAGTAGAACCAAGAAAATCCATAGTAAAAGAAGTGAAATATTATAGAAAGCCCCAATCTATCGGGGACTAAGGAAAGCGAGGAGAAAATGAAAGCGTACAAAAAAATGAAAGCGTAGATAACAACGTTGACAAACGGAAAAACGATAAAGATTTGTTTGCTCGAGAAAAGTAGATAGTCATCCGTCTGCATTTCATTACCTGGCATGCAGTTGATGACGGCCAAGCCAAGCAGGAATTCAGAGCTTGACATCCATCCGGTCGCGACTACATAGGAGTACAGCATAGGAACCACAACTGGACCGCCCCCTATGCTTTCTTATTACAAAAAAAAGTGAAATTGAACACGATGAAGGAATACCGAATATGAGAGCGCCGACCAAGAAGAAAGTCGCCGATAAACGAACGTAGATGCCTGCCTGATCCCA
This sequence comes from Polymyxa betae, assembly GCA_003693705.1. NCBI lineage: Eukaryota > Endomyxa > Phytomyxea > Plasmodiophorida > Plasmodiophoridae > Polymyxa > Polymyxa betae. Next base: position 13,804 of record RBZT01000704.1, read on the forward strand.
AGTCCTAATCCAGGCACAAACGAATGTTGTCAAAATTGTAGTGACGAGAAAAATCAGGCCAGTACGTCGAGAATACGTCAGAAAAACAAGCTCGTCGCTTTTCAGCCCGGTTTCAACAGATTCCATATCGTGATCAATAGCCACGTTTGGGGTTTCGACATTGGTGGCATAGCAAAGCTGATAACGATGAAGAGCGAAGCTGAGGGCGCCGCCTAGAGCCAGAATGAGCGGGATGAGCCAGATCTTGGCTGGGAACAAGATCAGGGCGCATGCAGAGCCGGTGGCGATCATGCGGCTGGGATTATCGACCAAGATCTTGCTACCGAGCTTGAGAGCAGCGATGGCGACCAGAGCTACTGCCACACACGACAGCCCATTTTCGATTTGAAGCAAAGGGGAAGGGATGGATTCTGACCCAAAACGGCTCAGCGAATACCCTATCGATCCCATAACAATCGCCCCGGGGATACTAAACACAGAATAAGATGCATTTGTCAAAGCTGCAAAAACACAAAGCCATTTGGAAAAAAACAAGTAAATGAATATTGCAAAGATAACGAAATTGAAATTTCTTAAAAAAAATCAATAGAAATCCAACGTTAAAAACTCTTTGCCTTAACAAACTACAAACCTCCAGACTAAGAATGCTAGAATAGCAGCAAGGGGTCCAGCTCGGATCAAAGCAACCGTAAAGGCAAGCTGGGTGCTGGCCGGCCCAGGAAGAGCATTCGATATGGCCAGCAATTCGGTGAAGAGTCGTTCGGAGAGCCATCGCTTTCTCGATACGAAGCGCTCGAACATCAACCCGATATGAGCCTGCAAACGAAAAATGGGAGCTAAGGACGCAGACTATCAAAAGGCTAACCTGGGGTCCTCCTGAGTCATCAGAGATTAATAAGCAGAGAAGCCTGTCAGCCAAAGTTTTCCGAACCGAATGCAATGAAAGGCAGAGGCAGATAAGCCCGAACCGTTTCCTGGATAGAGATCGGCCGACCGCTCAGTAGCGGCTCAACTTGATCGGACATGGCGACAATCGCACTATGACCTGAAACACCAATAATGTTTTGACTGCAAACCCTACCTTATATAAGACGGGTTTTCACAGCCTGGTTTGAAAAGTCGAAAATGACCGTCAGTCAATGTTACTACTATAATTTCTCCAATCTCATTTATGCTAATTCGCAGACGGCCATTTTACACAGAACACAGATTTTCAGACAGAGGGCATACATGAAGGAATCTTGTGGATTTTTTGAGAATATTCTCTCAATATTGGCGATGTTATAAATTATGTCGCTGAGTTGATTGCCTCCATTAATGGATTAGTCATCAGCATCGCAACCAAGAAATCCATCCCGACCGGCTGCGCAGCAGAAACAGGAAGGCTTTGCTGGGCTGCATAACGATGAATGCTGGAACGAGACGCTCTTACAAGCTAGGAGACGAACCTAGACAGAAGAAACTGTTTCAAATACGAGGAAGAATAGATTCTTTTGGAGTTAAGAATAGTCAAGTCATTTGAATCACGAAGTGGCCTCACATTCTAATTTCCAAATCTACCTAGCTTTCACCTTCCGAAAACGCCCAGTATTTACATCATAGGAGCTCTAGGAAGCATGATTATCATTTAGCCCAAAGCTTTCCAAGACAAGACGTTGATAATACCGATGGCAGTTTATAAGATTAATTAATTACTTTTTTCGCCTCGATCGTGCTCAGACTGAGATAGGGCTTCCCTGAAACTGACGCGAACAGCCTCTTCATCCCACCATCGGAATGGCTCTCTAATGACATTGTACAAATCCCTTGACAATTCGGTTCCGGATTGGACGAGTACGAAATCTATGGCTTTCTCGATCGCAAGACGCCATTTGCCCGTGACGTAAATGATGTTATTCAGCATCATTGTGGTAAAAACGGAGGCAATGAAATCTTTGCGACGAAGGATCAATGCGTGACAATCATTCGAGCGGTAGTGGCGGTACTTGTCAGCAACCGCTCTGACAGCAAAGGCCTGCCGTTTCACAAAATCGGAAAGCGACTTCTTAGCAATCTCCAAAGAACGAGCCATGGCGTTGGAAATGGCATCATTCTTAGCAATCTCCGTAGAGCGAGCAATGGCATCGGAAGCGGCATCTTTGGTAAACGACTCCCATGTAAGTAAAGGCAAAACAATCTTGTCAATAGAGGATAGCTGCAGATCTGATATGCAATAAGTGAGATAGAAGAGGCAGAGAAGTGCCGTCGTGACAATAACCGCCAAACGACAGAAACAAATATGAAGTTAAAGAGAACTGATAAAATCCAGCACGGATAAGCAAGCATTATCAAAAATAGAAAAAAAATAGCGAAACGTACAACTGTGAAAATATAACCAACCTGAGCGCTTTGAAAGCTTTCGAAAACCTTCAATAACTTTGCTAACTTCACGTAGCAGCGTTTGACATGATGTGTCGAACCGCTTCAGATAGTCAGCATGCAAGATCAGCTTCTGATTTTCCACGCCATCGGATTTAAATAATCGGATATCCGATTCAGTTTGATTCAGAAACGTTTTCATTCTCTGCTTCAGAGCAAACACTTGCTTATCGAGGACTTCCCAAATCATAGCAAACGGAATCGCTTTCTCGCTGAGAAAAGCATCCGTAGCGACATCGTCATGCTTGGTCAATCTACGAACTTGCTCGGCAGATTGTCGAACACAGCTGACCAAAGCATCCTTGACAATTGTCTTTATATGGGTCTGGCGCTCCAGTAACCGCTCTTGGACCAGATCAAAGATAATCCGGCATTGTCTGATGGCCTGATCCGGGTTATACTGACCAGGATGTTTCTGAATGTCCAGCAAAATCGCAGCCATTGCTGATTTGAAGTCCTCAGCTTCGGTTTCCAGATGAGGGTAGATGGCTAGGCGCTTGAGGATTAGGGAATCTTTAAGGAGCGTGAAACCTCGAACGTCACCATTGGCGATGTTTTTGAGCGCAGCCGACGTCAGGAATGCGCCCAACAGGGCAATCCGATTTTCTAGGCAGATTTTCATCAAATCTTGTTCAAAAACGAATAGAGACGTGGCGCTATCGGGCACCACAGGAGGCAGCTTGCGAGCGACAGGACGAAATGTACGGCAGAGGTAAGATGGGTTTGAAGATAAACCTTGAAGCGGAGCTAGAAACAAGTTAGCAAAAAATTTCTAGCAACTCCATGACAAAACGTATAAAATTTTTAGACGTCATGGCCATCACTTTCACTTCCTTTAACAAGGAAATGTTAGCAACATTAGCGACGAAAGGAAAAGTAGACTTCTAAAAGAGATACTATACAAACTTGGAAGAGTAGACTTTTACATTAAAAATTTTGGAACGAGACAAGATGGAAAAACCTCAATGAAAATTGCAAAGGAAATCAGTCAATCCGTGAGAAAAATCTTAAAGAACCCAAAAACGTAAAAACTTGTGGGAAAAAGCGAAGAAGAAAGAAATTGATGAGATTTACTTGAAGTTGCTTCATCGTCATTTTGCGCTAAACGGGCGCCTTCGCGTTGCAACTGATCTGAATCAGATTAGCCATACAATACTACAAGCAGAGAACGCGCTGTTTACTTGTCGACAGCTGAGCTGTGGTTGATTGCGTGTCACAAGACATCAGGAGCATTTCTGAGTGAGATTGTCAGCATAACGTCAAAAGAAAAGCGTAGACCAACCTCGATGAATGGAGTTCTTTAAAGAATTTTCTCCAATCGACGATGCAGGAAGCTCAGGACTACGGCATACAATCCTCTCGTTACTGGAGACATATCTCAAACTGCTGAATTCTCCTGAATCACATCGAGCTTGTATGCCTTCATTAGGGGAGTAGAAACAATTGAAGTCCTGACAAGAATGTCAAAACAAGAAACAAGACAATGAAGAACATGATACGTTTGACATGGTTGGGAATGTATCTTGGCGTTCGGAGCTATCAGTCATCGAATCATCAGAAAGGCAGTTACCAGCGAGGAGCTCTTCTGCAATTCGAAGTTTTGTGAATCGGGTGGCCATCTTGGTGACATGATGGTGGACGATCTGAGGATCATCAGGGTGGACGGGCTTCTGATCGTCAGGGTGAACGGGCTTCTGATCGTCAGGGTGAACGGGCTTCTGATCGTCAGGGTGAACGGGCTTCTGATCGTCAGGGTGGACGGGCTTATTTTTTGGTTCACTGGACTTAGCATCTGCAGGATCATCGGCTGTTGCTAACAACTCTGCTGCTGACACATCGTCACATCTCAGCAACAATCTTCCAATCGGAGGTAAGCCATTGGGCCTTGCAGGCGGCAGAGTCGATGCCACAGCGTTTATCGGCGTCTTCTCGACTCGGGGTAAGAGAGGCCGCATAGAGCTACCCACGTTGCCTCTGAAAATGTACAGTAAACGACTCATATGAATGCAAGTTGGATATCTCATACGGTGTCACGTTGCCTCTGAAAATGTACAGTAAACGACTCATATGAATGCAAGTTGGATATCTCATACGGTGTAGGAGTTCTAGAAACATTTTCGTTAGAATCGGTAATACCAGGTCGAAACGGGTTTGTGGAAACATGTTGTAGTCGGAGGTGGATGGAGAAGACCAGTCGAACGGATTTGATTTGATATTCTGGCCAATATTCGATGCAACGGAATACTCTGCAGGAAAACAATCAGAGAAGCAACATGAGCTATGAAGATGGACGTTACGAGACAGTGTTCGACTGCCAGGGGCATCAGATCTGTCGGTCATAGAATGATCAGATACAGCTGCTAAAATCGACTTAGAGCGGTTAGTATAGCTTATATGGGAAGCATAAATACCTGATTGTTGCCGATGATCGCTGAAAATATCGCTTGGGTTAAAAGTGAGAAGCCGATCTATAGCTGTTTTACAAAAATGGAAAGCGACCAGCAAAGTCCCTTACAACCTGTTGAGAAGTCACTGTCATTCTGCGAGTCGCTGGCGGAGAGTTCGTCGCCGCCTAATACAGAGCTCTAGCAGCAATGGGATTAGACAGCCGCCTATGTTGCATTGGAGTCTAGTCACCTTAGATAGGAGCACGAGCAAAGGCGCCAGCAGCCAAAGAGCAGAGCTAGTCATACAGATAGCGAGGCGACGATGCAGCGGACTGGGTCTTCTTTGGGACGCCGAATAGACAATTAATAAGACACTCGAACGAAAGTTTGAAATTTGATGGAGATGGCATCTTGGGTGACCCGAAAACTCATCAATCACAATGGATTGATCCGAAATTTTTTGCGACTGTCTTCAATGAAATTTCACAGCAGATGTTTTAAATACTTCGCACCAAAACTCGTTGAAATTTCAATACGGATGCTTTAATGCTCTCAAAAGCTCTTTAAAATTTCACAGCGGATGTTTTACTGTCCACCAAAACTCGTTGAAATTTCACTACGGCTGTTCTACTTCTCACCAAAAACTCGTAGAAATTTCACAGCGGATGCTTTAATGCTCTCAAAGCTCGTTAAAATTTCACAACGGATGTTTTACTGTCCACCAAAACTCGTTGAAATTTCACTACGGATGTTTTACTGCTCACCAAAACACAACAAAGTCAATCTCTTAGACTGAGATCTGTCTTGACCATGAATAGGCAATTAGGTTTGTGAGCTCTCAGCAAATATGCAGATCGAATCGTACTGGTTTCCACGTCCGGAAATTCTTTGGGAATTTCCCGAATTGATCGGTCGTAAGACTTTCAACAAAAAATTGCAGAGTTGCAAGCATCGTCCGATTTAGTGCAATGACCATGGTTTCCCAATCCGAACTTTTTTCTTCAATATCGAATCAGGATTCCTTGGAAACGAGTTAGCAATAGGTGCTGGAAGATTTCGGATTGAGTGCTCGTCAACATCCACTTATCAATCCTCACGAGCATAGAAATCCCAAATCTTGAAGGTTTCTCACCGCTTAGATCGTAATGATTCTGGATCTCCATTACAATGTGATCGGAAATATTCCCAAACTGGATGAATGCTGTTAGTAGTACGAAGAACACAAACCTAATATACGGCAAGGATGCAATTGCACTTAGAGATGACCTCTGCAGGAATTCGAAGCGATTCGAAAGAGCTGTCTGGCATCAGCAAGCAGCTGCTGATGCATCTTGGACGGATTCAATGAATTGGTTCTATTGCTGTAATTATAAAAATAAATAATTCAATATGAAAAAGCCACACTACAGGATCACCCTCAGGAAGATGGTCGCTGAAGCGGACCTGTACAAACCGTGGGCCAGTACGGCCTACGGCGCGTCCGTTCCATCTACCAAAAGTCGTTTGAGGGATGTTCGAACTTGGTGAACTCGACGCTGAGAGGCAATAACGTCAATAGCGCTGAGTCTTATCGGATCAAGAACCATGTTAGGTATCAACATGAGATGCGAATTCGAGTACGACCTAGCTGTAGGGTTTCACGGATTGCTTCAGGGTTGGCGTGTATATAGACTTTCGAACCCAACACACTGCTATGGAAAGGAAACTCGACAGCTTGGTAATGTAAACTGCGTGTGGGTCATACTGTCCCAGTAAGTCTACGGCGACGAGTGACATCTGCGATGCGATATCCAGCTAGCGAGGTCACCATACAGGAATGATAATAGAAGCACGAACAGAGCAGAGACATACAGCGTCGTAGATCGCAAGAGAGATTTATACAGACTAAAAAACGCGATTGAAGAGCTCGACCCAGAATCGATAAAAAGGGCAAAACTCGATCAGAGATTGTACAGAGACGAAAATGATGTATAATGAACTTACCTCATATTAAGCAGGCACTTGATATGCAAAATGAAGCCCGTAAGGCTATACGACAAAGACGAAAGGAGACAGGATACGGAAGAACCCTAACCAAACAGTGTGCTAAGAATTTCTTAAAAAAGAATGAAGAGGCAACTTGTGAATGCAATTTTGATTATGCTTGTCAAGGTCTGTTAGGAGTTGAGCTTTATCAAGTAATCAAACGAGAACGGTCAAGTCGATGAAATTACGAGAAGATCAAACTCGAGGAAGATCTTCCACGAATAAGAGAGCGATGAGAGCCTGAAACGAGCCTCAATTATAAGGAAAGGGAGCTGCAGCACGCTACAACAATATAACCGTAAATCTTTAAAGGACAAGGTGGAGAATCCAGCAGGATTATAAAAAGAATCTGTCTGAAGTTCCAATAAAATTCTCTGCTTCAACAGGATATCAACAGTTTTGTCATTCAGAGAGGCGAATTCCTTGAACCTTTAAAACAGCCAAAATCATCTCACGGCCTAATTGTCCTATTAGAGCTTGTCGAAGGCCGTAGAATTCATGATTCCGATTCGAATTCGGAAGGAGGTCGAATCGAGATTACGAGAGAATGTCGCAGACCGGGTGTGTTTGAGCAGCAAAGGCGATAATCAGACTAATAGAGCGAATAGTGCTGAAGCTGTCAATAGACAGCAGCTTTGAACGAGACTTTTTGATTTAACAATTCCGGGTTACCAAGCAAACTCTACAAATGATGGAGCCTGACATCATATCTGTCATTTAATGCTGATTTATGGATGAAAAACAGAGAAGTGGCTCTCACTTTTAGAGATCATAGCACAGGAATAGTTAAAGAGAAATACAAAATCGGATGTATTGCTGTGAATGATGTTGGTTCACGATATTCCATTCAGACCTCAATACGCCGATCTTTATGCAGACGATACGATGAAATGGGGCGATTGCTTCGACAAACCAGAAGTGAGGGCTCTGCGAACAAATCAACCCGAAATCATGAGAAAATGAGTCTGTGAAAACAAGATTCACATGAATGCGCTTAACACACAACGTACTTTTCAATTAACGAATGCTGAGATCAGGTTTCGGATGATGACCGTGGTAGCAACAAATACCATAATGTAAATGAAGCTGCAATCGAGCTCATGGTATTGATAGAAAAGTTTCTTTTTAATTGAATCATTTTGATAGGTAACGCTAACACCAAGAAGGCGGCTGTCTAAAATCATATTATTGTAGCCTCTGCAGCTAAGCAGAACACGAGACGATGGCACATTGTCAGCATAATCGAGAAGATCGAGTAAATGAGAGAAAGTTTTGTGATAGGGTCTGCAGAGGGTCGAAAACCTCCAACTAATCGGCTGTATGATCATTAAACTAGCGGGATCTGGCCGTGACCTTTTGGCAGGTTTGGGAACCCTAAAACCCTAAACCCTAACATGATAATCAAAATCTGCTGTGATCTTGACTGATATGGTCTGCCATATCTCCATCATTAAATAGAAGCGAATTCTCGAAAATGAAAAATTGGAAAGAAGGCGTGGTCGGCAACATTCCCAGCCTCGGCTCCGTGATCAGCAATCAGAAAGGCCGCAGCTCCGCTCACGACCAAGCAATCGCATCCACGATCTGTGAAAAGGAACTCCGTCCGGTTTACGTGACTGAATGGCGGATATCTACAAGATCTCGGAATACAGGCCCATCGATTCCTCCACTCCGTCAGCACCACCTTCGCACCGGTCTCCGAACCACTACCAACCACAGTCGGTCGTACCCGGCCCAAGATGGTGGCGCGACCTGCCTGTCCAACGGATCCATAAGCAGCTGCCGAACGAGACCATCGGATTGGATTCGCTGAAACAAATCCGAGCATTAGACTCGCCGGGCCCGAACAAGTCCGGAAAACGGTTGTCGCATTTACTATGACCAGTAACATAGATGAACTGAGATCCCAGTGCATGATGCAGTAACATCAATGGCCTGATAAACCCTACACAAAGTGAGAGAAATCGGAAGGAGAATACTTCAACAGATATGAAGATGAGCTCTATAATCTGGAGCGGGAATCAGTCCGCAAAACAGTTAAAAAAGCCGAAACAAGACGTTCGCGTCATTTGAAACGTGAAGTAGTCCCAGGCTCCGAACAGCATTCGAGCACAGTCATGCAATAATTCCGGGCACAGAACGGCAGTTCTTTGAACAACGCGAATTTTGAACTTCATATCCGGAAAGATCGCATCAAGAGTGTCGCTGTGTTGGTAACGTTTCTGCGATGACCGGAGTAAGAGCAGAAACGTGACGAATCGGATATGAACAGGATCGTTGGTGTTACAAAGCAGGTCCGTGACGTCCAGGAGCGACAGGACATTGAAAAATCCGCAGATGAAGGTCTCGGACATAACCGCACTGAACCAGTGAAGACGTTTCGGGTCCCGCAGCGACCACGGCCTTCTGTAAGTCCTTGATGAAATCTGCGGCGTTACGTCGGATTTGAGCGATGAAATTGTTATCATAGAACAGCCGCGTATCGCTGCCGCATTTCGTCATATAGAAGAACATCGCCCTACGACCACGATCATCTCGAACGAAAAATCGAATCTGCGGAACCCGCAGCAGTATCAGAAACACCGTAGAATTGTCACGTGAGAGCGCCGTCTGTAGCAATGTCTGTGGACGAGGAAAGCGCGTGGACTGGATCCCAAGTCCGGGAGATTGATAATTTCGGACATGAACGGCAGCGGGAGCAGCCTCCTTAACAGATCGAGACGGGAGACGAAAAGCGACGTCAGACCGAGACGATCGCTCGGGCGTCCGAGAGCAGCAATGCCGCCAAGGCCGGATTCTGTAAGACAGCGACGAATTTGTCGTCGTCAAAACAGCCTTTGAGCCTCATCAACGGGGTCCTGCCCCTTCAGTCTCGGACGAGCGGGTCGATTCCGGGCACGGACAGAAGACGCGTAACGGTATCGACTGGGGCGTACGCGAACGCGATATGCAGTAGAGTAGCGCCGTCTTCATTCTGGTAGTTGATATTCGCGGATAGAAACGACAGGCGCAGAATCTGCTCGAGCCGTTCGTTGCTTAACATTGGAAGTAAAAAAAGTTGATGGACATAAAGTGCGCGGGCTGCGCTTCAATCGTCACGCACTAAATGCAGGAATTCGAAAAACTGCGCCGTTGAAGGATTGAAACCATTTAGTGCGCCGTCACCATCACGGTTCCTGTGCATGATATCGATCTGCGGGAGTGATAACAGAAACGCAACAATATCCATTCGATCAGAGTGGAAGGCCGCGCTCAGTAACGGACGTTTCAGCTCGCCTTCCACAGTGATGATTTCTGCGAAGAAAGGCTGCTCGGCCAACAAGCGCACAATTTCGAGATCCATCTTTGGAAACGCTTTGCAGAGACAGTCGACAAAAACGTCCGGGTTCTGACGGACCCGACTGATGTATCCCGGACTCAGTAGCAGGGCCCGAAACGTGTCCGCCGATCCGAAATACGCGAACTGCTGGGCTTGGCGCCGATGATGCCGTACGAGCGGATAGATCAACGACACCTGATCCGGGCCAAGCTGATCCGGGTCACACACCGATTCCATACGCAGCCCGTAACGCAACAGGGCCGGCATGTCGCCTGCTGTCAAGGGCGGATGCTCCCGGGCCTGCCACAGCAGTGTAACAGCAAGGAGGCGGGTGATTGCAGAATTAAATGGGAAGATTCGATAGAAAGGAGGCGGATAACGAGCTCGGACTTCGGAAATCAGATCGAGATCGTTTTGCGCATTTCCAATAAAGGAAGGACGTTTAGACATCCAATTTTCAAGGTCATGATCGTAGCCCGCAGCAATCGTCTCCACGATTTTCACAATGTGAGGTGAAATGCCGTCCGGAGTTCGAGGTAGATGCAAGTCCGGCATCTGACTAATCTACTGATGTGGCTGAGTGTCGATTTCCACGGCAGATACAAGATCTCGGAATACAGGCACGGCGTTCACTAACTCCGTCAGCACTTCCACCTTCACATCCGTCTCCAGATCACTATCAACGAATCGGTCGTACAGGCCCAGGGCATGCTGGGCGGAGATTGCGTCACGTGAAGACTGTAGTCCTGTCCTTGACGATGTCTCGTGTAGGAACTGGCGGACACGCTGCGGAATCTCGGAGCTGGGTGCCCACGGATCCAGCAGCCGCTGCAGGAGGCGACATCGAGGTTTCACTTCAGCCCAGATACAGCGAGAGGCGCCTATCAGCTGCGGTAATGTTATCGTGTCTGTCTTGGAAAGGACCAGTTCAAGAAGGTCGGATGGCAGAGCTTCCAGTTCAAGAATATCGGATGGCTGGGCCTCCAGTCCAAGAATGTAGGATGGCTGGGCCTCCAGTTCAA
>RBZT01000476.1:0-37112 GCA_003693705.1 Polymyxa betae
GCCAAGTTGGTTGCGATATCATTAACTGATTGCTACGAAAATTGAATCAACCATCAACTCTCACATAAACATTTTGCAAAAAATTTACCCGTTGTTCTTGGCTATCTCCAGCAACGTAAGTGAATCCTTCTTGTATCTTAGACTGACGTCATGAGATTTATGTCTTGCGGACGCCATCAGTTCCAAATCACTGGCTCCACACCAAGATGCTAGTAGGTATGCAGTTTTTCGTAATAAATGTGTACCCCAGGGTCCATGGCGGCCAGTCACTTTAAGAAATAAATTCTTCAAACGAAAATTGAAAGTGGAATATGGGATCGGAATGTCGCGGTTGTTTAAATCAGGAAATAACAGCTGACCTTCTTTAATTCCAGCTAGGTGAACATACGCGAGAAGGTGGCGTTGAAGGCACAGTTCAGGAATATCGTCATCTCTCCAAATGCATAATGTGACTGGTTCTTTGTCCGATTTTCCTTTCACACGAACAGCTACCATAGATGCCACGCCTTCAATGTCAAAAGTAGTCAATTCGCGTATGAATCGGCACTCGCCGATCCCGAATTCGGCTGCTTCTCCGTCTCGTAGGAAGAGCTTAATGTCAAATAGAATCTGCACATATTCTTGCCACCCATCAAATGTATTTTCTGACAACAAATGCTTTCGCAATCTCATCAGCTCATCAGGAGACAATGGGGAGTCTCCTTGAGCGCGGTTCCCTTCACTATCTACTCGCCCCTGTTTTACACAGTCCACAACCTGTAAAGACAGGCAGACATTACCTTGCGTGAAGAGACGAGGCTTTCCAAGATGATGAAGGCAACCTATCTTCTCATCACGTCGGAAAGAATCCCAACAGTTACTGCATGGTTCTTCATACGCTCCGGTTTGACTGCGCTGCTGGTGAAGGCATGCAATTGCGGAGCAGAACTGGGTTAAATTAATAGGAACTTTCCAGGAGCAGCTTGCTAGGATCTCACAGTTAGTAAAACAATTTAAAAGGCGGTTACCGGATCGTGATGTTATGGGCTCTCCTGCAGGTTCTGTTTTCCATTTGATGAATGAGCAAATGGAATCAGCACTAATTGAAGGGCAGAATCTTTCTGGTGCATCCTCGGATAGCATGATTAACGATTGCCAATCACATATAATAATTAAAAAATCTTGAAGCGATTTGAAATGACACGAGTATTGGGCTTTGCTCAGATCTTTCAAAACGCGACTGCCAGTCAACGAGCGCCGCCCTCCATGCACCAATTGCATGATTTGCAGCAATTTTTCGACTTCTTCTTGGGCTTTCTCCTGCATGGCCTCGGTAATCACAAGTCTGGTAGCGCGACCTCGCTTGCGACGCATTGATTCCATTTTGAACGGCATGTCAATTTCGCGCCTACGAGACACAGACGCAGGCGCAGCCTCCTGCGTGGCATCCCCACGCACTCTCGGGATTGCGGTGGTGGAACGTGGTGGAAAGGTGGTGGAACCTATCATTTTTGCCGTATACTTTTCGCGTTGACGAGATTGTTGAAAATAATCATTGATATCAGTCACATCATGATCGAAGGAACAATGAAGGTCGGTTAGTGATAAAGATACATTAAAACGAGGACGTTTCCGGGAGATTCTTTCACATGGTTCATCATTCTAATAACGAGAGTATCAGATACTTGAAGATATGAGATTTGATGAAGAAACATTACATTGATAGTTTCCTGAATGGGAGGCAAATCTGGAACATTATCTGTATGATGTAATAATGATGTTGATGTTGATAACATTCCAATATCAGGTGGGGTGTCCAATGTTTCACATAGTTCATTTTCATTGAATATCTGAATAATAAATCACAAAATCACAGTTATAAAATCATTTCATACATTAAAATTTACATCCAGGTTAAATGAACAATCTATGAGGTTGTTGAAATCGGGAAGATCAGAGAATGTTTGGATTGAATGTGATTCATAAAGAAGCAATTCCTATAATGCGTGTGATGTGAGTTTGTTCTGGCACAGAAATCATACTCCGGGCTCGGTAACATCGAAGACGAAAGGAGAGACAGTAACAAGGGTCTCTTCCAGCTGGTCTGTAACATTACTCTGCCCAGAGCGGAATGCAGCCAAGCACAGAGATACCTTCAGAATCAGGATGACAATCTTCGGGCCAACCATTTCCAGACAAATGAGATCTACGGGGGTCGCTGTAAAATGGACTAAAATTGGCCTACGGCCTAAAAAAGGCCTAATCTCGGTGGGCGCAGTTTTCGTTTTCAATTGGCCTAAAAATTGCATAATCTGGCCAAAATGGCCTGATGCTCACAGAATACTAATAACCCTAAAACCCTACCCTATAGCTATTCGTAGCCAGTTTCCTGCTGGAATGGGCAGGGCCCATCTCAAAGTGATTGTCAGTCTTTATTGAGCTCTCAGGTGCAATTCATGAATGTGATCTTTGGGGATTGCCACAATAATAAACTTCGAAAGATAAGCCTGGAAGCCTGAGCTCTGTCGTCCCATTGATCACTGGTCTAAAGCGAAAGGAGCTAGAGTCCTCCTTCTCTATAACGACACTCTTTAAAACGACATCTCCATATTAGCCCGATAACGTTACATTGTACGGATATTGTTTTATGGAGTCTCTAAAACGACATCAATGACATGGCGGCGCAGCCCATATCTGTCAGATGAGATTCTTATGTCGGAAAAAAATATGGGTGCAATTTCGTCGTGCTCGTTCTGAGAAGGGATTTTCTGCCAACGATATGGGATGCCAGACGGGCATTGTGGTTCGTGCTGCCCAGCGAGCCGTGCTCGGATCCAACAGTCCATAACTGGCAGTCTCCAATTCCGAGAAACGACGACGCTGTGGCCGTTCTGCTTCGATTAATCCTGCTGGCATGCAATGCCCGTGGCTTCGATTGGTCATTTCAAGCCTTCGACATTGCTGTATTGAATTATGATACCTCGGAAGCGAAAGCCTATTATCGAAATGATTTGGGATGCTGTTAAATGTTTACCCTGCGCTCATTACAATTTCTTTATTTAACGGGTTGGTCAATTTTTTGCCCTCTGCTTAATCATCAGTTTCCATTATACAAATTCGCAAATTCGAAAGAGCTTCAGGTTTATAGAAATCAAGGCGTTCTCGCCTTTTTCCAAATTGACCCCTCAATTCTATCTTATATGGATGCTAATCGAGAGAAAATGGCGAATGTTTAACGGAATGTCTCGAGAGTTGTGTTGACTCCCTTCTAACACCCTCTTCCTGCACGTTTTGTCATATTACAGCAACTCAGCGCTCACTACGAAAGTCTGCTCAGATCATAATAATTTTCTTCCTTCAGTAAGCAATCCAAGAAGCGGTCGGTCCCTGTTGACCCTAACCCTAACAGTATATTCATTATATTGGCCATGGTCATTATCGCCTGTAGACCGCACCCCAGTCGGTCACATTGAGCTCGCCTCCTTAATACACCCGCCCGTGCTTTCCGTGACCACTGCTCCGGGCTTGATGCTGTCGTGATGCTGACAAAACACAATCGGCGCCAACGCCTTCGTCATCGCATCCGCGTCCATCTCGATAGTCGGAAGGAGATTGTCACGAAAGAGAGATTTACTGGAGATGATTACTGGCAATGGGACAAAGCAGGATGTCAGGTAGACGGATGGACCACGTTTGGCAAAGTCAGACATGTCTTAGAAGAAAGGACGAAGCTGTATGTTCACGAATCCATCTCTAAGAACTACTGCAAAATTAAACCCTTGAACAGTTAACGAAATGCAAAGTCCTCAATATCAATAAAAAATTAGCACGATCAAGCATAAAAAAGATAACTAATCCAATAGCGCCCAAATTTCGCAATTTGACCAACGGTAGTTGGAAAAGAGGACCGGAAGAACCCATACTAGAAGCAGCCAGTGGTGAAGCATTCACCGCGATTTTTTGTCGTGAGGTGTTACATTTAATCAGAGATCGTACATAATCAATCCAATCAGTGCTGAGTTGGAAAGCACTTAGGCAAAGTGACCGTCGTAAATCATACGCATTTCTGTATCCATCGCTGCAAGGTTCGACGAGATATCGAATCGAAATCGCTGTCGTTAAGCCTCGACGATCTCATCATTATTGTCACCAGCATCCAGCTGGCTCTGGATGAACGCCAAGACCTGCTGGTCAGGGATGGTCCGCATGGAGCGGGGGCTAAGGAGCTAAGACGAG
This sequence comes from Polymyxa betae, assembly GCA_003693705.1. Taxonomy (NCBI): domain Eukaryota; phylum Endomyxa; class Phytomyxea; order Plasmodiophorida; family Plasmodiophoridae; genus Polymyxa; species Polymyxa betae. The sequence continues at coordinate 4,216 of RBZT01000476.1, forward strand.
GAGATTATAAAAGCAACCCGAGATATTTTTTGTAACCACGCATTTTTGTTTTTGCGTGTCACCCCTTGTCAACTCTCGTATTCCCTACTTATGGGGCTCTTTGATTCTCATCTCGATCCTTAACAATACAAACTTGATTTTCTACCACTGCCTCGTCACCCTTAGACTAGCCAGCTGGGAGGGTTAGCATTGCGTCTGGCGCTCAGTCCTTTGTATCTCATGGTCCCTATTACTTCGAGACAGAGAGTCGTTCACGATAGCCGAGAAACAGCTAATGATAGCATTACAGAGAAAAAGTCTTGAATCGCTGAGCTGGATTCTGAAAGATTGAGCTATCAGTCTGCCGCTGGACTAATTCTGATTTTGTTTTGAGACCTTAAGGAAGTACGAGACTCAAGTGAACGAAATGACGATAGCAACGACAAATCGAAGCGATTCGAAAGTTTGTTAAGCACTTTGCAGGAGATCCTCCAACTTCCAAGAAATGAAGGAAGACCTTCTTGAAGTTTGTAAAGCTATAATTGTGTATCTATTCGAGAACTAAACCTAAAAAAACGATTACAATAACTGCAGCCAGTTAATACATACAACTGGTTCATAGCCCGTTAGGAACCCGATATAGTTTTATAATTAAAATGCCGTTCTAGAAAGGGAGGACAGTATAAAATATATTCAGTCACGATTGCAGCTCGGCGGATCCTGAAATTTTTGAAAAAAGACCTGAAGGTGCAGAGAAACCACCCAGCAATATTTGGGTATATTGATTTGGTTCTCAAAAGAAAAGAGCTGTTTGTCTGAAATAAAAGCGCAATCCTAAGGCGCAAGAGCACCAGCAGTTCGAAGTCGGTTGACCGTCAAAATGACACGAAATCTGTATTGTCTGAGCCTATTGGAGAGAATCACCCGGATTGAAATTTTTTCAGATGGCCGGACGTGGACGAATCTGATCCAAATAGGTGCATTTCGAATTAATATTAATGCTAGATAATCATACAAAAGCACTGTCAGCCAATCTGCGATTCTGCAGTCGTTAACTGGAGTTATTTAGGCCATTTTTAGGCCATTTGGGCCAGATTAAGCCGTTTTTAGGCCAATTGTCAAAGAAAGTGCGCTCCACGGAGATTTGGCCGTTTTTAGGCCGTAGGTCAACCAAATTCCATTCTCCCCAAAAGATCAGATAAACACAGTCCGAGACAGGTCAATAGATTCAAACTACGGTATTTAAAAGTGACAAACACAGACATTACGCAGAATTTGAAACTCTGGATTACATGCACAGAATCAGCTTCAAAAGAAAGCTGAGAAGAAACAGGCCCTATGTATGGATAAAACAATGTATTACTGTGAAAATTATCAGGACAACGAACCGCAGAGGCCGGGTTCCTTAACCATGCTTTGTCCATGTAATGGTGAGTTAGAGACTCGTTGGCTCGGATGTCACGACTGGAAAACCCGACAGGGATCCGTGCGTCCAATTTCTTTGCCGTCACGGCCTTCTTGTCCACTTTTACAGGTAACAATTCGGCTGGTGAGACGAATTTTCTAACGCCGATAAGTGATGCTGGGGTTCTGGCGTTGTGAAACAATCGTCATGCTGGTCTTGACGATTGCGGCTTATCCGCCTTCTCCTACACGATTCCATTCCCTTGTGAGAAATATGCTGCAGCAAAAGTTAGAATCCGCAATACGTCAGCCAGTATGTACATCTCCATGATCTTCGGACAGCATTGAGCTTCTGGGAATTTCGCACAATGCGAATAATTATTACCTGGTATCTCCAGCAGCGTAAGGGCGTCGAAAACGATGATGCGTCCTCTTGTTAGTTGCTCAGATGAGACGAACATAGTACTATTAGTGCAGACCTGGACGCAACCGTCGTAAAGTTTCAGGCTGCCAGGGCGACATCTGCACATTGAGCGTGTAGATGCTCCTCCAATGCCTAGGGTTTTGTCAAAGTAATTGTTACGAACATAGTACTATTAGTGCAGACCTGGACGCAACCGTCGTAAAGTTTCAGGCTGCCAGGGCGACATCTGCACATTGAGCGTGTAGATGCTCCTCCAATGCCTAGGGTTTTGTCAAAGTAATTGTTAATCCGCAATCGATTTCAGCACAGGTGAATGCAAGGTGATCCCGATCTATATGCCGGGATGTAAACCCTCGACGGGCGTGCCCAGAAGCACAATGCTCTAAGAATTAACAATCACTGGTAAAAATTTGTATTTTAGTTGCCAATTTAAAAAAGAGAAAACTTATTGGCAAGGACTCGGAGACGAAGTGTGATCGGAACTGTCACCGAAACGTATTAAACTGATGAACGAATATAAACAATGGGTGGGCCTTGACCAAAAAGCGCACGTTGAAGTTTGAGAAGGGTTCCTAAGAGTCCTGGAATGGACCGAACAGTTGAGAATTGGAGCTTCCTAACCGCTGAGACTGAGAATCGACCTGGGTCTCAGACTGGATTGTCGTTTCGTCGCTTCCCATCCTTGGCTCAGTATTAGCTACAAGCTCTCGTGATGAAGTCGACAAACGAACTCTCAATGTATTGCTGTTAATTGATTAAACCGTATTCGTGAGTTGCGGAAAAACTAACACTGCCCTAAACGTCGCCGGGATGTTCTACTGTCGGTAGATTCCGTGGAACCCTGTGAATATTCAGCACGAACGGCTTCCTGCGGACAAGATATAGACGAACGCATGGTGAGAAAGAATCCGTTCGACCTGCACGCAAGAGTTGGAGTCGAGTGCTGGATCCGGGACAATTGGCTTATCTTGGCCGGACCGACTGCGCGCGCCATGGAGTTCCGTCATTGTCACAGAGCTCGTAGGAGCCTCCGCGTGTTCGGCGGATGACCTTGAATGGACTTTCGGAAACTGGATGTTATTTTGTAGACCGTGTGGGATCGCGAATCATTACCAACATACAAGGTTAGAAGGCGTCGTCTTTAAGAATGCCATGTCTGCGGGCGTAGGTTTGCGATCGCAGCGGCTGCATGAAAAGTGCGCGTATTGCAGATTGCCGGGAAGAGGATGTCCCGGGCCTGTCGATACTTGCCTTGAAATTTTCGTAACGGGCTGTCTGTGAAGGATATCGCTGCTAAAGTCATCGAAATTATTGGGGGCTCTGGCAAACATGACCGAAAAGGGAGAGCCGTTGTGCGAAGTGGCGATGCGAATGCTCATGAACACCGTGACGGCCGGGACGTAACGATCCCACTCCTTTTCCTCCCAGTGCAGAAGCATTTTCATTGCCCTAGTGGATGTTGCACATGACGTTCAGCGAAGCCGTTGGCGCGAAGATGGTATTTTGTGGTGAGCCGATGATCGAAGCCGCAATGGTTTGCAGTTGATTGGATGAGACTGTTAACGAATTGAGTACCGTTGTTCGACTGGATGATTCGTGGGAAACCGAAATCGGAGAAAAACAGGAACAGCGCGAACGCAACAGACTGTGCAGGCTTGTCTTGCAACGCGCGAGTGAACACGATCCGGGTGAACGCAGAGGACGACGAGAAGTACCTACCTTGCATGAGGTTGGTAGGGAAACTGAGGCCGGTGTCGATTGCGATGTGTTTCCTAGGGTCCGACAGTATCAGCTCCTTCATTGATAACATAAAAGTAAGCGATATGATGATCGGAAGATAATACGATTTGTTGTCCCTATATGTACTAGTGGAATCTCGCGGAGTAATTGCGCTCAGCTGCATGGAGCGCCCTATCTGTGAAAACGATCCATGAACATTCCTCCACTGTGGCTGCACGCACGCTCGGGGTGACATAACTGGTAGTGAACTGCTCCCAGGACCGTAGCGGATGCATCCACAGAGACACGGAATTCTTTAGAAAAGTCCGGAAGTGTTAGGATAGGTGCGGAGTGAAGGATCTTGAAGATTAGAGTGGTAGACCAGGAGGCCTCTGGGACCAGATAGAGCTGGTGGGTGCGCAACATGACGGAGTTATTCCAAATGTTCCGCGAGCGTGGCTTAATCAGGTACAAAATCTTGGAAGTAGTTGACGAGGCCGAGGACACTTTCGATGCCCTTTCCTGTTGATGGCAGAGAGATAGGACCCAGTACCATGAGTTTTCGTTTGTGCCGCCGGCGGATAAAACTTGTCCTAGAACGTGAAGAGCTCGTGGAAAAAAGTGACATATAGAGGGCCGGATGCTGAGCTTGGCGGATTCCAACGTGTTGAAAGCGGATAGAACGTTGTCGAGATGCTCTTCATTGCTGTCGGAACCGATGGTGCCGTCGTGTTGGAATGGTATAATGTGTGGACATTCGTGAAAAAGAACACGCATTGTCGTTGCAGCACAGCGGAAGTCGGTGTGTGACCAAAACGTGCCCCTAAAACATGGAGTGCTTCCCACGTTACGAGAATGTTGCCTTTTGTTGATGGTCCGGATGGATGCGTAACTGTGGAAAGCTCTGCTCCAGGACGATGCTGGCCAACATGTATCATGTCTCCCTGGAAAAATATGACGTCGCCAGCCAACCCAAAGGCAAGCCCTGTAACTCTTTGAAAAAGTGGGTGAAGGCGGGATGGGCTCCAAACGCTATCAAATCGCAGTGGTGCGAACCGCCTGTTGATAATTTCTCGCAGCCGCTCATCAATGATTCGGTCCTGTTTGTCCAGATCAATATCTGCATACGGTAGCACGGCACGAGATTGATAGCCTCTTGGCAAGAGCATTGTTCCTGGGAATCCCGAACTGAGAGTGATGAGTACGCCCACGTGTTCTCGGAACAAAGAGTCTGCATGCGGAAGCTGAACGATGAACAATTTAATCCAATTCAAACTTAAAATTATTATGATTAAACGTTAAACTCACTTGAGCGGGAGATGATATCGGCTTGTACATATCGTCGGCTGTGTCTTCGAGCGTGAATTGTATTTGTGGAAATGACTGAATTGGCGTCATCGAAATTTAAAGAAGGGAGTTCTTGATCGTGTGGAGTTCCAAAAAGTGTTTTGCGTTCTTCAATACTGCATCATAACTGAACCGGTCTTGATCGCTTCTTCTTATGTGATGCCGGGCCTGCATCTCTTCGGTTATCAAATGTATACGCGGCTGCGAATTTATCTCTGTTCAAGATGTTAACTGCCGTGGTAACAAAAAGGAACACCTCGGAGTCTTGAAACTATCATTCGACCCGGCTCAATTTGCTATAGATCGCGATGCCGTCCTTAATTCAATGAGCGATGGCGAAGTACTTCAATGATTTCAGCCCGATGTGAATCGTATCTTTCGGAATCCACCACTTATGACGTCCCTTCGTACATCTGCTTTATGATCTTCAAGATCTCTGAACCCTAATATCGTGGTGCTCTTGCACACGGATCAGATGGCAGGTCTCCCCAAGGATCTGCTGATGCTCCTAACTATTGGTGACCTATTAATTAGACGGTATCAGTGGCCAACAAGCTCTTGCTTAGAGCGGATCTTGGTCTGCCACGAGTCGTCAGATCATCTAACAGTTGGCTGTTCGTATCTCACCACCGTGTAATAATTGTCGATATTGCGAAAGCTCTTGGCCAATTCGTCAGAATATTATCAAGACAACCTTTTTCAAATAGTTCGTAAACAATGAACGTGTGTGAGTCAGGGTTCGAAAGTTCAGTGTTCTCATATAAATCAGTAAGCCACCCCATGATTTTCCACTGGATGGGTATCCGGTCACACAGGCGACGATTATTTTCCAGCTATCATCTTTGGAAAGTATCTCGGACGAGAGCTGGGAGAGGATTGCTTTGACTGTGTCAGACATTGCTTTTCCTCGCCCAGAAAAAAGTTAACTTTCGATAGGACTAACTTGTTATGGGCGTCAACAAGACCTTCGAACTCTCTAGAGTTTTCAAGTCCAATATCTTTACCATAAGCAAAAAAGAATGCTTACCTGACAGTTAATTGTGGTTTTACTGTGCCTTTGCATCGTTTGTTGCAGATGGGCTCCGAATCGGCTAATGAAAATTATAATTAGAGATTAATATACGGTATTACACAAAGAAACTTGTGGAAAAAAGATGAGATTTAAAAAATGCCCAAATTCGAATATTTGGTTAAAAAATAGTACCATTAGAATTCTGAGGAGTAGCCACTTCATCCTTTTCTTTTAGCGAGCAGAATCGAAGCCGCACTGAATTGCGGTTATAGTCCAGCTTGTCGGAAAAAGGCAGCCATCATGTCCCTAAACGGTCAACGTCCATTTCCGGTGATACTTAGTAACCAGACGGCGCAGCGTGTCGTTCTCCTCTGGCAACCATGGGGCAGCCATCAACGGCGACACACTGATCGATGGGTGAGGAGATAGGATGACAACGGACGAGGACGGCCGTGCTACGATGCCGTTAGGCAAAGGAGACGGTAGTAGATCTGAAGACGATTTTCGATTCATTCTTAGACGTGGTGCAGTAGAACCATTCACGTTGAGCGGATTTCTTGGTCGAAAACAATGCAAGTGATTGTTTTTCATCCATCGGGTTTGTTTCCCGAGGTATCTTTGATCTTCATAACAAGTTTTCTTGACATAGTTTAGGCTGTTATCTAGGATCATTGTCCCAAGATCATCGTCCGTTTCCGATCCAAAATAATAGATTTTTTGCTTACGCTTTCGATCTTATGGCTGTCATGATGAGGAAGCAACCCACGGCTAATACATTTCGAATTTGTTCGTTATCGACACAGAAAAAGCATCTGCAAGCGAAGCCAACCTTTAAAATGCTGAAGGTCCTTTCTCTAGGAGAAATTCAACAGCGATGATTTGTCCCAGCGATAATAAAACATTTTTCTGTAAAGCTCGAAAATGATCCAAACCTCAACGATGCAAGCAGAGAGAATTCGTGGAATTGATCCGATCCCTCCATGGGCCGGTACGATAATCAGTTTAACAGCTCCCAGAGAAGCCGTGATGATATTTCAGAAGTTTTTGGTTTGATAAGGAAGTGTGTCGACTTGCTTCGAGTGACCTTTAAAGAGACTAAGCCAGCGACAATCCAAATATGTACTTCAGGCTGGTGGTATGCTTCGATATTGTGACCAATTGTATATTAACAGTTACATAATAGTATAACACAAAATATCGAATTGCAGATGCTTGCAGCCTGCTATTTTTGGAATTTCGGAGAAGCCCGATTCGTTTTCGAATAGCGAAGTTAGCCGACTCGACACAATGAGCCATTTGAAGCCGAAGTCATTACGAGGAAGGAGTCAAGCTGCGTTGTGGGCTCGTTATTCTTCTTGGACTACGTGACTGATGATGTGATTGTTCGTCGTTGGCAGGCGATCTCCTTGGGGGATCGTTAATTGATGGATTCCTGATCGGTGATTTTGCTGAAGATGAGCTTTTTCTGGAAAATGCAGGTTGCTGTGGGCTTGGAAGCGATGTCACTGAATTGCGTCGAGAACCACTGCCAGTTTCTTTCAAAAGAAAACTGACCCAGAGATCAGCCAGATTTTGCTGCTCCGAGCGTGGCTCCGGGGATCCATCGTCGGCTTCTTCGTCTTCTGCCGAGTATGGAGATGGGATTAAGGACGATAATGACGATATAATGCTCTTGGGCCTAGCAGAGAAGGGACAATAAACGAAAAAGTCACATTTAAATTGTCTAAATGCAATAAGAAGATAGCTAAAAATGAAACTGATAGACAAAACAAACCTCAGTGGTGAAGCAAGATAAAAACATTCAAGTCCAAAAAGAAAATTGTTCAGTTTGGAAGACATAGATAGAACATCGTTTAACCTCTGAGACTCCAGAACAAGCCGCTTTTGCTCCTCGGTAAAGCCGAGCATCTTGATCATAAGATTAATAACCTCTGCAGAAGCCTTTCGCTCTAGATAGGTCACAAGCAGCTTGTTGACGATACGCCTATCGACGAGATTCTCATCCGAAGAGAACGTCTTGATGCGGTCCATGGTCTGTTGCATAGCATGACGTAAAGCAGCGTTGTCGGATTCAATCTGAAGTGCGTATTTTCTGCTTGAGCTTAATCTGCATAGCAGTCGATAAGAAAATGAGACTTCAACACGTTAAAATCGAAAAAATGGAAACCTGAAACCGTGAGAATCAAGAATGTAAATTGAGAGGTTAGCAAACAGAGGGTAACAAATGGAATGAGACATACTTGGCTTCAAGCTGGACAATAGCGGTTTCGCTCTGATTGAGTGACCTTGTGACTTGGATTAGCTCCTGGACAGCCAGACGACCTTCTTCGGCAGCATCCAGGCTCGTTTGCAACCGAAGCTCTGCCTCCTTTAACTACACAGACGATCACCAACGGGGATCCAGAAATCAAAGCTCTACCTTTGAGTCACTTTCGGCTTGAATCTGATCCAAAACGGCCTGCAGATTATCGAGAGCCTCACTGAGGTTCGCGCATTCGTCGGCCTTGGCACGTAGCTGGATTTGCAATGCAGTATAATCAGCAGCGAGGTCCTATATAGCAAACGCCGCTATCAGAAACGTATTCACAAAATTAAAAAAGCAAAGATGCCCCTTGCATTTGTACAGAGAATTTTGAATGGAATCAGGCTGATTAAAGCAAAAAGTAGGAAAGCCAGAAGTCAAGGGAGGCAAAACAAACACATGATGAATGAACCCAAAACTGATTTCAGAATCTTTCGAAATTACCTTAGAAGTTTGAAGATCCAGCTGAGCCTGGTAGGTGGTATCTCGTTCTTTCCGGATTTGATCCTGCAAAGTAGCGATGCGGGCCTCGTATTCGGCTGATACAGTCTCCAAGTTCTGACGCAGCCGGGCCGATTCGGCAGATAGCGTCTCTCGATCCCTGGTTGGCATTAAACAAGCAGGAAACAGCTCAGAAAATATGACAAAGGTAAAAGAATGCTATTCAGATAAAAAGTAGGTATACGAAGTCCATGAAATCTATAAGATACCTTTGGGCTTGTTCAAGCCATGTATTTTGCATGGATTCGGTCTCAACAAGCTGTTTGGTGCGGTGCTCCAACTGGGCATTCAGTTCACGAATAACTGCATCTTTGTTGCCAATGTCCTTTTCCAAGTACTAGAGAACAAAAAAACGATAAGCTCCTTAAATTATAAACACGAGCATTGTTTCAAAATTCTGTCAAGATAGATGATAAAACTTAGAAAAAACATCAGAACAAAGGACCATTTCACAAACAGAGCAAAGCTATCTTGAAATTGATAAAAAGATGGTCCATAACACATGGTGAAAATTTTCTGGAGCAATAGTTAGAGTACGAATGACCTCAACTTCCTCTTCCAAATCGTTGATTCGTGGCACATCACAACAAAGAGGATGGAATTCAACAGAAAGAGCAAAAGATATTTAACAACGATAATAAAAACGCTGGTCCACAAGCACGACGAAAATGTTTTGGAAAACTAACCTGAACTTCTTCTTCCAAATCATTGATTCGGGATATCGTAGACGAATGCTTTTCGCCTTGAAGTCGCGCTGTCTCTGAAAGTTTTTTCTGCAGAGGGTGAGAAATGCAACAAACTAGCACAGCTTTCCATTACCTGTAAAGTATCAATCTGCTGCTTCAGTCCAGCATTTTGCGACTGTAAAGCTTTCTCCTCAGCGAATGCCTTCCGACAATCCGCTTGAAGCTGCGAGATACACCGCAAATGGTCATCGATTTGGTTCTTCATCTAGGAATAGATCGTCAATTTGAAATAATCACATTTAGAAAAGATTGGGATAAGTATGAATAGCAAACAAATCACGACCCAACAGCATTGGTCATAACTTACAGACGATTTAATGGCAATCAGATTATCTACAGATTCCTGGGATTCTTCGCACGCTTGAAACTTGGCAGCATTCTGCAGATCCGAAGTGAGCTGGGCAACCTTCTCGTGAAGAAGTTTGTTCTCTTGTAAGTAGGCTTCGGAGCTGGAGCGAAGATCATTGAGATCGTTTTGAGCTTTCTTTAGAGATGTTCGCTCCGATTCTGCAAGACAGCAATGAATTTGAGGAAATGAGAAATAAGGAAAAATAAACCGGAAAATTGACTCAGAGAATGCAGCACGTGTTTCGAGATAGAACAAAGCATGAATCAAACCAATCAAGAAACTATTTATGAGAGACAAACTTGCAAAAGTCAGAATATATATTTTACCTAAAAGGGAGACTAAGTCATGGGAGGCTTCAGAAGATTGGTTCAAGGCTTGTTCGGATTTGAGACGTTCTAGTTCAGAGCGTAATTCAGCGAGTTGCGGTTCAAGATCATCTTGGCATCTAGTCTCCAGTCCAGCAATCGTACTGGCTTGATCTGCGATAGTTTTCTGCAACGACGCAACCTGGTCTCGATCCTTCATGAAAGAAAGTTAATTAAAAAGATTTACAGAGACATAACGAGAGGATAAGGCAAAGTTATAAATGAAATAGAGGACGTCAATGTAAACAAGAATAAAGATTGAGAAAAGGGGAAATGTTATTAGAAAGTGAAAAAAGCGAAATATGACCAGAGCAGGTTACCAAAGTCGGAAAACAAATGGCCAAACGATACTGAGCGATCATACCGATGGAGGAGGTTTTTCCGAGCGCAAACGAGCGATAACCATTTTGTGGGATTCGAGATCTTCCGATTGTTTCGCTAGTTGAACTTCAAGCTCAGCGATTTTGGATTCACGGGTTTCGACCTGGTTCTCCAAAGTATGTAATCTGTCTTTGAGCTTTGCATTTTCGGCCTAGAGAAAGATTCGATCACAAAGCTTTCCAGCGCAAACCCATGTAAAATCGAAAACTGGGAAAGCAGAGGCAATGTGAAAAAACATAGCAACAAATTCCAAAAGTCACCTTGATCTGATGAAGAGCAGCAATATGTGTCCGTTTTTCTTCGTGAAATTTCCGAGTCAGCATCGAAACCCGCTCGCTGGCCTTGATCTTTTGGTGAATGACGGGCGTGGCGACATGGAGATCGGCGCTGGATTCCGGTGTGCTTAACGATTCAGGAGACGGGGACCGCGGCGAAAGCGATTCGGAAACGATCAATCTGGTCTCTTCCAAAAGCTGGCGAAGCTCGTTGATTTCCTCCTAAACAATCGTGAGACCCTGCATCATATACAATGTTGCAATAAGAATAAAAAAAGCATAAAGTAAGATTGCGGAAGACAAAAACGAGTCGTGCAATAAGATTCCGATTTAGCATTGAAATTGATGCAAACTTTGAAACTTAATATAAGGATTGGAAAATATGTGATAAAAATATAACACAGAAATGAACTACATCTTTGTTCTTGATCGTTTTCGTGACAGATTCAGTGGCTCGAGCTCGAATATCGTTCAGACGATCAATTTCTTCGCGGGCTCGGTGCAACTTGTCTTGCAGACGCTGCACTTTCTGCACCAGAACGTCACCTGGTTCACCAGCTGAGCAGTCGGCTGTGTCTCCATCACTGAAATCTGCTGCATCGAGACGCTCCTCGTCAGCGGCAGCATCCAGAAGCTGGGCGCCAACAGCCTTGGTGATTTGGGCGACGTTCTGCCCCAGCGATGATAAGTGTCCCCACATGCTCAGGGCTGACGCTGGCTGATTTAAAACCAGACGCCCAGCCTAGGGAATGGAGTTGCCAAGAGAGCAGGCAGAGCGTCGCCCGGTCGAACACCGAAAATATTTCCCAGGAAAAAGCTACGGTACGTTCTTCTGTTTTTGAAATTTTTTTGCCAGATAGACTGATAGGTTGGCAAAAGTGCGTGAAGATGCTGTCGCGCACTTTATAAACGCTTCGCAGTTTTAGGTTTTGGAACAAAGTTTTGAATATTAGTATCCCGTTCTCCACAAACAACGAGTTGTCGCATCGTTCTCGTAGGGCTCTCCAACCAGAAAGCTCGAAGGTCGCTCCGACGTCGACAGTCTGCATGATGAGGACCATTCATGTTGCAAATACTATAAAAGTTAAAAGTTTTAAGGAGTTGATTTAAGGAGTTGATTGACGATTCGGTTAAATGATGCTGCCGATCCTATCTGCTGGTTTGGATAGAAATGTCATCACAGCATAGCTTCTGCTTCCAGCTGTTGGGAGCATAATAAATTCAATCATTTCAAAGTGGCTATTCACGGTCCATGGCGATGTATTTTCATGCAGTTATAGAAATGCTCTCTATTGATATGAAGGCTGTGTCTTCTGAGATATTGATAGCGATATGCAATTGCGTATTAGTAGTAGTACTTGTTGCTGTTGCACACTGATAACCAGAATGAGCTGGTTATGGATGCTGGCGCTGCCCAGGAAGGGGGGAATATGGTTGGCATATTCTTAATGGTCGTTGGTGTGAATCAACCGGCCAAGGCACTTGGATAAAGTTTGAAAAGTGATTCTTGATTATAGTCTCAAAGAATATAAATTGATCTCCCCGATCATTGAGCGGTATTGTGTTAAGCTCGATATATTGAACGACCATCTGGCAATGGTGCTATCTGTTCATTGCACGCAGTCAATCCAGTTCTATCAGACACACAGACTTGCACACAGATTCAGATTCTGTACCGGAATGTTCTCTATGTAGAACACATTTGCTCGATTTCGCTCCGTTCAATTTTTTCAGCACAAAAAAATTGGAGCTTTAGGCACTTGAAGAGCTGAGTCAATTAAACAATCCTTTACTGATTAAGTACTCTGGATAACGTTAACTGCAGATTGAGCAGGACATTGTCCAGTAGGTCCAGGACAGTAATGTTGCCGAAATTGATAATGATCAATATGATGTCCATATATATGAGAGAAATACTTTACATCATTATCACAATGATGTTCAAGACAGTACAATATAGGATTTACAGAATCTCGGAGATATTCACTCAGATCATCTGACAATGTCAAATCCCGCATCTTCAAGTAATCATTCAGTCGCTGAATACAGTCCAGTATGAGCATCTGTGATATATTCAGAAATACAAACAAACTTGAACACAGTAATACCGTCCCAAATTCTTTCATAGAATATCTCAATCGACAATGATAACGGAGTGAACAATCAAAACCTAGTTGGGATTTGATAGAGTATTTCCCCTCATCATTGACAATGAGAGTCGTAAATCCGCACAGTTTACTCTTGCCATTGTGCCTCGAACAAAGCTTCATAAAATGGCTATGGGAAATCGGATTTCCATATCGAGATTGAAAAGTCCGAAGATCACAATTGCAGCACATTGTAACACATGCAAGCACAGGATAACATACTCGCTGCAGCCAATGCTCACAGCCTGCACGTGACATGTTCACCTTCGGGTCGGTAATCTTGGCACGAACTAATTTTTGAAATAAACTGGCAATCAATATCACCTTCTGTAACGTGGTCTTCGATGTCGCAATTTCCGATATTTCGGTCAATATGAGCTCGTAATCGAGAACTTTGATAATAACGGGATCGCTTGCAGCTGGTCTGGATATCGATGGTCGGACAGATATGTTCGTATTAGTAAGAAACGCGTACTCGTCATCATCAGGCTGCTTTTTCTGCATGATTCAATTTGAGATTCCGCATATAATCAGAATAAAACTCACCAGAAAGGCACAGAGAGTATAGTAGTCTATGATCTTATCGACATTAAAATTAAGCAAATTCCCAAATTCAGGAAAACCCCAAAACTTTGGCATAGCGAGGTCCTTTGGTGGCGATCTAACTTTCATCCGTTTTCTGGACGGTTTTTTGCCTTTTTGTAGAGGAGGATGGTCAATGAGAGAGCTATCTTGGACCTGATTAATAGATTTGTCGGCAGTGGAACGTTTGGATGGGCATTTATCTCCGGAACATCGATCATGAAGTTCCCAATTACGGAATGAATTCCCCCAGGTTGTCTGAAACTTCCGGAGATCTTTCTGACAGCAATGCATAACACATCGCAATACAGGACGACACATTCCATACATACCATGTTGAATTCTCCTGTCAACCTCGCTCCAAGACCATTTAAACATCCGGGAGGCCCAGATCCATTTCCGATACAATTTCGCAATTAAAATCAGTTTCTGTAATGTGCTGCGAGCATAACCGATTCGTTCGATTTCACTCACATCCAGATCGTATTCTTTCACATTGATAACTAATTGTGAGTTGCTCATGAAGCTTTGGTCTTCATCGCCATCGGACAAAAAATTAAGTTCCTCATCATTGGGCTCTTTGGCCTAATCAACAGTCAATACACAGGCGGGCAACACGGCTTGTCAGAATTCACCAGAAACTTGCAGAGACTGTTATAATCATTGATATCAGTCACATCGTGATTGAAGGACGACAGAGGGTCGGTTGGAGATAATGTCTCCTCAGTACGAGGACGTTTCCGGGAGATAATTTCAGCTGGTTTATCATTCTGATAATGAAATCTCAGAGTTTCCTAAACCATGAGACTAGATACGGAAACATTACATTGATAGTTTCCTGAATAGGAGGTAAAGCTGGAACATTATCTGTATCGTGTAATAAAGATGTTGATGTTGTTGGCGATTCAGCATCAGGTAGAGTGTTGAATGTTTCCCGAACGCAATTTTCAGTGAATATCTGAACGATTCATCAATTACATAACACAACAGTCATATAATCATTTTGTACACCAAAATATACATCCAGGTCAATTATGGGATCTAAGAGGTTGTTGAAATAGGAAAGATCCGAGAGATCTTGGATTGGATATGAATGATAGAGAATCGGATCCTAGAAAGACATGTTAATGAGCTGTGACTTCATTCTGACAGAGAAATCTTACTCTGGTCTCTGTAACATGGAGGTCGAGATCAGAAGCTGTAACGTGCAGGTCGAGAGGAGAGACAGTAACAGGAGTCTCTTCCAGAGAGTCTGTAACATGATTGATCCCAGGAATGCATGTAGCCAAGCCCTCAGAAAGGATGAGAATCAGGAAGACAATCGCTGGGTCAACCATCTCCAGGCAAATGAAGTCGTACTGTCGTAGTCGGAATTCAGCGCGGCGAAAGTTTAGCGTGGTAAACGCGAAACGCAATTCAGCTCGCAGTTTCTTATTTCAGTGTTTTTTTGTCTACAGTCGCGAACATCTGGTCTGTGACTAATATGGGAGTTCGCAGATTCGTTAAGCCTCCACCGAGAACACTTTGAGGGAAAATTATGGGACATAATGTCATTCAGAAGATCTCATCGAAAAAATAAGCAACATGGCCCGAACTTTTCAAACATTTCCAATGCTGACAGAACCTTAGCGAACAGGCAGTTTCGGCATTTCAAGATCGAGTTTTTTTTTGCGTTTTTGTGGCGAAGGAAAACAGACGCATTGTAATGTTACAAGCTGGTGCTTCATCAAGGAGATCATCAGGACCTGGTCGCACCACGATGCACAATTCATGGGACGATTCAGCTTCAATTCTTCCCTCGGTCCGCTCTACATTCGGAGACTCTACGACAACTGCCAAGCGATTATGCCTGAAAACGACCAAATCCGTGAGCCGATCCGGTCAGAGCGAGATAATCCACAGACCCTTCAGAAAGTGCACGGATGCTGAAATAACATCAAACTAGCGAAAAGGCTGTTTATTATTTTAAGGAAGATACTTGAAAGTATTCTGTTCCGTCATCTTTGAAAGCAGTTGCGCAGGACATTGTCCAGTAGGTCCAGGACAGCAATTCTGCTGAAATTGATAATGATCTATATGATGTCCAAATATATGAGAGAAATAATTGACATCATTATTACAATGATGTTCAAGACAGTATAATATTGGATTTACAGAATTTTGAAGGTATTCACTCAGATCATGCGAATATTTCAAATTCCGCTTGTTCAGGAGTGTATTCAGTCGCTGAATACACTCCAACATCTTCATCTGTGATATATTTAGAAAATACAAAATAAATTTGAACAGAGTAATACCGTGTTAAATCCTTTCAAAGAAAATTTCAATAGACAATAAGCACGGAGTTCCCTATCAAAAACCAGCTGCGATTCGAGGGAATAATTCTTCTTATTGCTGACAAAGAGAGTCTCAAATCCGCACTGTTGACTCTTGCCATTGTATCTAGAGCAAAGCGCCCCAAAACGACTATGTGAAAACGGATTTCCCCATCGAGCTTGAAAAGTCCGAAGATCATTCTGACAGCATATTGTAACACATGTCAGTACAGAGTAACATGTTCGCTGTAGCCAATCACTACCGCCTTGACGATGCATTCCCAATTTTGGGTCGGAATTCTTGGCCCGAACTATTTTCAGGCAAAAACTGGCAACCAATATCAGCTTCTGTAACGTGGTCTTCGAAGACGAAATTTCCGATGATTCGGTCAACATGAGCGGATCATCGAGAACTTTGATAATAATGGGGTCTTGTGCAGCATGAATTCTGCCGTTTGATCGGATCGGAATGTTCGTATCAGTAAGAAACGCGTACTCGTCATCATCAGCATGCTTTTTCTGAATGAAGGTGAGATTCCGCATTGAATATGAATAAAGCTCACCATAAAGGAACAGAGAGTAGTGTAGTCTGTGATTTTTCGATACCAAACTCAAACAACTTCACAAAATCAGTCGAAACCCGAAACTTTAGCGGAGCGAGTTCCTTTGGTGATGAGCCAAATTTCATCCGTTTTCCCGACGGATTTTTGTCATTCTGTAGAGAGGGATGCCCAATAGAGATAAGAGGGCTATCTTGGACCTGATTCATAGACTGATCGGCAGTTAACAGTTTCGATGGGCATTTATCTCCGGAACAACTCAAATCAATTTTCCAATGACGGAAGGGATTCCCCCAAAGATTCTGAAATCTCCGGAAATCTTTCTGACAACAATGCATAACACATCTCAATACAGGACGACACACCTTATACATGCAGTTCCGTATCGTCAAATCGAGCTTCCTCGAAGACCATTCAGGGGTCCGGGAGGCGCAGGTCAACTTCCGATACAGATTTGCAATCAGAATCAGTTTCTGTAATGTGCTGCGAGCATATTGGATTCGTTTGACCTCACTCACATCCAGATCATATCCTTTCACATTGATAACTAATTGTGAGTTGCTCATGGAGCATTGACCTGTATCATCATCGGACTTTGAAGACAGAAAATGAAGTTCCTCATCATTCGGTTCTTTGATCTAATTTACAATCAATATACAGCCGGGCAGAACGAGTCTCAAAATTCACCAGAAACTCGCAGAGACTGTTATAGTCATTGATATCAGTCACATCATGATTGAAAGAATTCAGCGGGTCGGTTGGTGATGATTCTTCGCCAGTACGAGGACGTTTCCGGGAGAGATTCTGAACTCGCCCATCATTCTGATTATGAAAATCTCAGAGATTTCTAAACCATGAGACTAGATACGGAAACATTACATTCATAGTCTCCTGAATAGGAGGTAAAGCTGGAACATTATCTGTATGGCGTAATACAGATGTTGATATTGATAACGTTTCGATATCAGGTAATTTGGATGTGTCTTCTTGCTGATCGAGCAGTCTTACTGCTGTGTCTGTGAGGTTGGGAGAATACACGCTCACATTAAGATCGGGAGGATAGACGCTGACATTAAGATCGAAAGGAAAGACACGATCAGGGGTCTCTTCCAGAGAAGCTGTATCGGTACTAGGCGTAAGACTGAATGCCGCGAAGCACTCAGATAGGCTCAGTATCAGGAGGACAGTCGCGGAGCCAATCATTTCCAAGCAACAGAGAGTCTGATCGTCGGACTTATCGGATGCGAGTTTGCGTGGTGAATGGTGACGAAGGCGAATCAAAATTCTGCGCGCAGTTTTGGCAAAATTCTTTTCATTGATGAGAATTAGTGAAGGTTGTGTTAGCAGTTAGAGTTGAAAAGCGTGACAATCCCTGGGTTAGTTTTGGATTGGATAATTCGTGTTTGTTGATGTCAGTCAACAGGCGGCTCTGTATCCTTAGCTCAAGGCCGCAACACTCAGGCTCAGTCATCGTCGCTACCAAGACTCTTACTCCCAATTTCAGAGCCGTTATCATTTCACCCATTGACAACAGTAAAGCACTCGCTCAGCCCTATCGCGATCGGTTGGACCTTGGAGAAGTTCGATGAGAGAGAGTAGACCCCTTAACCCATTTCCTACTCCCTTACAAGTTTCCCAGCTTACAATCTATATCGTTATATGTAACAGCTATTTTCGTAAGCGCACGAGAGGAACTCGCCCATGAATTTGCTGTGAGAATAAAGTGCGTTGTTAAAGTTGCTGAGATTTAGCTTTTTGTCTCGGTAATTTTTGAGCTGTATTTTGAACTTTCACATTTAACAATTGATGTTCCATCGAAGGCCGCCATGTATCTTCTCACTCAATTTTGATGTTTTTTTGTTGCTCTCTAGACCGAGTATGTCCTGTTCGAACTCTATTGAGCTGAAAGTAGTTGCAATCTACTCCTTCAATGTTACATTCCACAAGGGGGCCTGCCGGGGTGCCCTGCAAATTGGTACTGGATTCAAGGTAATTAACTCACTTTTTTCGCGCTGTTTTCAGCAAAAATTTGTACGAACATACGAATTGTTCATGATCCACTATTTCTTCGCCATTTTCTGCTGTAAGATTTGCCAAATTGTCAGAATCTTCGTCTTAAAGCATTGTCGTCAGATGGCTCGGTATAAAATGCATTTCAATGTCATTGGACTTTGCTAATTCGGCTATTTTTTCGGCGACATCTTTCGCCACTGCGTTTGTGTATTTTATATCTGTTTGGAAATGTAGCAAATTGATGGATACATGAGGGTGAATCTGTGAACAGATGAATCTTGCGTTCTGTGACTTTGAATAAAAGAACTGTGTCTAGACCGCCTTGGAAGACTAGAATTTCTGTTTCAAATCTAATTACAGCGTTGGCTAGGCATAAGGCTGTCTTAAGTTGGATGCTTAAGAATCTGGTCGTAATCTTCATTGTTGGATAAATGTACAATGGAAGCGGCCCCAGCGATGGCAAATTTGTCGTGTCTGTTTGATACTATGGTTAGACTTCCATCAGTCCAAAGAGCTCTATCTGGATTCTTACGAATGCCGTTTTGGTGAAGTTCCAAAGCGACATCGCGCGTATAGAAGCGGAATAAACATTTTGAGACCTTCGAAGGTTTCTGAATCGATAATTTCCTCTATGTGGATTCTAGCGTTAAACGGGTTTGCTGTCGTTTTTGCTATTGCGTATCTGACTCGTCCAAATCGTGCCCAGCCGTCGCCATGGCATTCAGCTTGATCCCATGAGTAATAATCATCTCCTAACAGATTTCCTTGTGCTTCGGCTTTTATTATACTTAAAGCAGATTCGGTAAGAAATTTATCTTGCAGGAGAGGGAATCTGGAGATTGGAGGTAATAGTGTAAGTAATGGGAGTTGATTTTATGCATCATGTGTATGTTCTCATATATTCGTTATATGCGAGTTCTAAAGGACGAATGGTTTGATTAATGGCGGATTTGCTTGCGATTAACGTTATGTAATAGTTAGAAGATACCTTCGATAAAGCCATGACAAGCATGGTGGAAAAAAGACAAAACGATTTCGACTCACCATCGAGGAGGGTGTTGGAACCGTCGGCGCGGCCTCTCGCCCTCCAGGCGGGCTGACCCGAAAGAGCCACGGGGGCTCGGTCTAAATATGAAAAGGGTGACTGGCCACAAGCTGTCCGACCGTCTTCTGCGTTTGGACTCCGGCTCTAGCTAGTTGTTGCATTTACAACATGATCATCTGTTGGAGGCACCCTCGCATTGGCCACGGACAAAGGCAAGGACACTTCACCTGCAGCCAGTTCCTCCTCTCCTGAGACAACTGCGCGCATGAACTAGCCTAGCCTAGTTGGAAATGCAAGTAGTCCCCTTCTTATCAAATATACAATTATTTCCGTTATTGTCCCCATCTGAGAGTTTGTCATCTTTCGTAGACTCGCGCCTCAACAGGTTATGGGCCCAGGCGACAACCAAGAGATGACGACAGTCCAAGCAGCTCCAGCAAAGTTCACCAACAGCAAGTTGACTGAGGACAACTGGCTGATGTGGTCGTGGGAGTTCCTACTCGCGGCTGATAACTATGGTGTCATGGGGATCATTGAGGGATCAGAGAAGGCGCCTGACAGCGCTGAATTGAAGAACGAGTTTATTCGAAGGGCGAAGTTGGCAATGACCCAATTGTCAAGTGCATCGACGACTCCATGAAAATCAAGATCGCTGGAAAACGTTCCGCTCATGAGGCCTGGAAAGTACTGAAATCCTATCATGAAGGCAAATCGAGAAGCGACATTCAACGTCGCAGGGTTAGGGTGGAGAATTTACGATATAAGGATTTCTCCAAGATGACAGAATTCTTGGACACAATCAAGAGCAAAGCTTTACAACTAGAAAGCATGGGTGCCGGATTGGACAAAGAAGACATAATTGTTATCGTCCTGGAGAAGCTACCGTATTTTCGCAAGCACGCAGCAGCAGCCATTCGTAATGAACGTGGAAGCAACAAAAGAAGCCTGGAGGAGGTCCTCAAGTATTTGATGGATGAGGCAGATATTGAAGAGGCTTACCGCAAGCGACGCAATGGAGGACGCAACAAGCGAGGTGACAAGGACGGCACTGAGCAAAATGAGGCGGCATTTTCTGTACGAGGACAAACGAACAAGAAAAATGGCCAGAATTCGAAACCAGGAGGGAAGTCAAAGGACGTTGTGTGCCATCGATGTGACAAGTCTGGACACATTGCACGCAATTGTCGTGAAATCCTGCGGGACGACACACCATCGACGTCAATTGCTCTACACGCAACATTTCTGGCCAAGACATCCCAAGAGAACCGATTACGAACATGGTGGATTGACTCAGGATGCACGGCGCACATGACCAACGATGAATCGATTCTGAGTAATCTGCGTGAACCTAACACTGACGCTGTAATTATAGGCGATGGAACAAAAATGCAAGTGAGTGCAATGGGAGACTACAGTGAAGGGGGGCTCACCCTACGAAACACCTTACATGTCCCTGCCCTGAAGGACAACCTAATGTCCGTCAGCAGCGCTCTGGACAACGGCGTGGACAAAGTGGTTTTCCAGAAGAAGAGCGTTGAAATCATCAAGGAAGGGAAGGTGATCGCCACTGGCAAG
Source organism: Polymyxa betae (assembly GCA_003693705.1). NCBI lineage: Eukaryota > Endomyxa > Phytomyxea > Plasmodiophorida > Plasmodiophoridae > Polymyxa > Polymyxa betae. Next base: position 25,257 of record RBZT01000476.1, read on the forward strand.
AGAGACGGACTCCTGTTCTACTTGAGCATTAACGGCAAGCCGCAGCAAGGCGAACATGCAGCAGTAAACCTGCATAGACAAGCCCCAGTTAAGGCAACGTACGAGCTCTGGCACCGAAGATTGGGCCACCTACACTATGACGCTATCAAGAAACTGCACCAAGAAGGCAGAATAATCGCTACGGGTTCAGTGCCGCAACAGCCATGCTCGACCTGCGTGATCAGCAAGCTCCCGCGAAAACCATTCAGTCAAGGACGATCATTCGATCCAAAGCTGTGGGCGAGGTAATCCATTCTGACGTTTGTGGACCCTTCAATACCGTGGGCAACTATAACGCAAGGTACTTCGCTACGTTCATCGATGATAAGAGTCGTTACATAGCAATCTACCCTATCGCGAAGAAGTCGGAAGTGTGCGACAAGTTCAAGGAACTCGCAACCGCAATGGAAGCAGAATTTGGATGCAAGGTAATCCGTCAGCTGATATCCGACAACGGTGGAGAGTATGCAAGTGCGGCATTCCGTACGTACTGCAAGACCAATGGCATCAAGCAGATGACGACCATTCCGCATACGCCACAGCAAAATGGGATTGCGGAGCGAGCCAATCGGACGATCGTGGAAGGCACCCGAGCTCTGATGCAAGAAACGAAAATGCCACCCAGTTCCTGGTCAAGCTGTCGTGTACGCGGCGTACATTAGAAAACCGTTCACCGTCAAGAGTGCTTGATCACAAAACACCATGTCAGGTTCAACAATCCACCAGACCTGAGCAAGATCAAATTATTCGGAGCCAAGGTATACTACCACATACCTCAGGCAACACGCACAAAATTGGACAGCACGGCCGACGCAGGATGCTTCGTTGGTTTCGCGTCATCCCAGCAAGGATTCCTCATACGGACCAAGTACGGCAAATTAAAAGCATCGAGAGACGTCGTGTTCATGGAATGTCCCAGTGAAAACGAAACCCTGAACGAGGAAACTGAAGATGAGCTTCCTTTTCCTGTTCAGAGCAATTGCAGGTGACGTTGTTTGCAGTGTATGGTTACAAGTATTTCTGTTGCAGAATGTGACGGCTTCGCTCTCCACCATCTTGATACATGACTGATCATCTTCGAATACAGTAGTTGGCGAGTTTTCGGCTAATCCTAGGTCACTTAACAGCTGACGTAGCCATTTTACCTGTTGCACCGCGTGTGCTGCTGCTACATATTCGGCTTCTGTAGAACTAAGCGCCACGCACTTTTGGTGGCGCGACCCCCAGAGAATTGCGCCTCCATAGACGATGAGGTACCCAGTCGTCGACTTGCGATTAGATGAGTTAGCCCAGTCGGCGTCCACATAGGTGACCAGCTTGGACTTGGCAGGTGGTGGCGCGGCCTCCTGTGGCGCGGCCCTCGCATACTTGATGCCGTAATTCTTCGTTCCTTTCAAATATCGAAGCACTCTCTTCACGGCCGTGACGTCTTCGTCGGTGGGCGACTCCACTGCTCGAGCACACCGGGTGACGGCCGCTGCGATATCCGGACGAGCCGCGCATGCCGCAAACATCAGAGCGCCTACACATTCTCGATAGGGAAACTTGGTCGTTGACGCCACCGGTTCGGTCTTGACTGTCATGTTTTCAACACACATTGGCGTAGGGGCGGGTTTGCAGTCTTGCATCTTAAATCTTTCTAACATCGCTTCAATATAGGCTGAGAGCGATATCGTGTTGATGCCCGCTTGTAAGTTCTGATTGACCTTCACGCCAAGCGAATGTGTGAGTAAGCCCATATCTTTCATCTTGTACTCTTGACTTAATAATTTCTTAACTATTCGTAGTTCGGCGTCGCTTGTGGCTGTCATTACTAAATCGTCGACGTATAGGGCCAGAATGACGAAATGCTGTCCAACACACCTTATGAACAGACACTGATCGGCGTTGCATTTCTTAAACCCGAGTTTACGTAGGAACGTTGAAACGGTAAGCCACCACGCACGACCTGCTTGCTTAAGACCATAAAGAGGGCGAACGTTTCCTCATAGTCAACACCCTGAACCTGAGAGAAGCCCTTTGCGCACTGTCATATTCTCTCATTCCATTCGTTACCAAGTACTTCCTTTATTTCACTTTCCTTTTACATTTTCTTAGGAAGATTCTAAGATCGATATCTACCTTTCTTTCCTGTGCCGTTCGATGGTATCTGCGTACTTTTCGATCCTTATCTTCCATTCGTTCAATAAATTGGTTGAGTTCTGTTGACCCGACTATCGCCACCTTTTGAGTAGATCTATCTCGGTCTATCGGCTCTGGCAGCACACGCACAGACGTGCCTTGAAGCCTTTGAAATTTCCATCTTCGTCGGTCTTGATTTTGTATGCCCATTTACATCCAATAATGTTTACGCCTTCAGGTTTCTCGACAAGCCTCCAGGTGCCTTTCTGCATATGGCTCGCATATTCATCATCCATTGCGGCGATCCAATCATCTGCATTTGGTAGTGTTATTGCCTCACGCCTTGAGCGCGGAGTGATCGTGCTTGAGGATACCATCAAAGCCTTGGCAGAATGTTGACAAGTCTTGCTGCTGGTCATGCGGTAATCAGACGGGGTGTATCTCCGAGTCTGCGTCCTTATTCTTGATCCTCGTCGTGGTCCATCACTGTTCTCACTTTCTTGTTCATTATCATCCATACCATCCATGAGCTCTTGGTCCGTCTGGGAATCGTCGTCTACGTTATCTTCTCGGTCGGTATCTTCTTCACTTTTGTCCTGTTTCTGGGTCTGATGTTGCTGCAGTGAAGTTTCAAGATTTCACTCTGCGCATAATGACGCCGGCCAGCCCCGGTGAGGAGGGTGTTGGAGGCACCGGCGCATTGGCCACGGACAAAGGCAAGGACACTTCACCTGCAGCCAGTTCCTCCTCTCCTGAGACAACTACGCGCATGAACTAGCCTAGCCTAGTTGGAAATGCAAGTAGTCCCCTTCTTATCAAATATACAATCATTCCGTTATTGTCCCCATCTGAGAGTTTGTCATCTTTCGTAGACTCGCACCTCAACATCATCCTCAGTCGTACGTGATCAATCTCGCAACATATAGATATGGAAAGGAGGCGGAAAGCATGTTTTCACATCGAGAGACAGCGGTTGAACTTACCAGCAGTACCTCCTTCCTGGTTTCGATCCAGCCGGCTGCAGCGATCACGGTGATCCAAACGATCCTATCAAAGATTTGTGCTTTTTTTCTCCTGTTCACATCATCGTCACAAGTTTCTCAATATCCGCTATTGCGATAGAGTTTGTGACTGAATCAGGCGAATACGTTGAAGAACCAATTGAGAAAGCGGTTTATGCAGGCCAGGTTAGTGATGAGCCCCAGCTCATTGATGCAAATTCTGGTTCAAACAATGAATGAATTTTTAGATGTCATCTATTTATTGGTCAATGCTAGATGTCATCTATTTATTGGTCAATGCTGACTTTCAGGACAGAATGATTACTGCTCTTACGCAGCTAACAAAAGGGCCGCATGGGCCAGGAAATGTCTTAGATAAAAGACTTGCTGCAGCCCATCACTGCCAGCCTCAGGGTACCTCCGCCTAGTATAATTTCTGATGTTGCCATTTGGTTTTTTTATCTTGAATGATGGAGAGCTCGGATAGTGCGTATATCCAAGCGTTAATCCAACGAAAATATCATGATCAATTCAGTCGTGCTTAATTGGGTTTTGAATAAACATACTGACGACTGACGAGTGACGCCAAGCGACGAATCCCTCTTTAATTTGAAGGTCTTTTGAGCCTCACCGGCTCAATTTTATCGCCCAATTCACAGAGCCAATAATTGCTATGATGTTGGATGCAAAAAATATATCAGACCTGATTGGTAATGTTGGAGACACCGGCCCAGTGGCTTCAGACACAGGTTTGGCTACTACATCCGTCAACAGTGAAATACGGTAAAGACCGACTCGCTACACGACGTATACTTGCCTTGGGTGGATACAGCAGCTTTTTTTCACATTGGAATACATCATATTCAATTGTCCCCATTCGCTAGCTTGGTTTCTGTTAGTAGATCCTTTCGTGTTGAAATATAAAATGATAGATCGCAGACAGGTGGGCATTTCCGATATCACCAGGAGCGCAATGCATTCTGTCTGTCTGAGGCAAATTCGCACACTGAAGCAGGCGCTCTTTGTCAGCCCTATTCTTGTTGTATCCGCATACTTTGCCATCACATTGCAGATGGAATTTCATGTGATAAAAAAGAGATCCGCAGCGTGCTCCAAGTCAGGAGAAAATGACACATTTCATCACTGGAAAACATACATTATTCGACAATCTGTTAATGGTGTTATGAGTTCATAGCACGCGGTCAATCCAGTTCTCACTGAATACAGACATACACACAGAATCAGATTCTGTTTGCGGAATGTTTCTATGTAGAACAAACGTTGCTTGATTTCGATCCTGTCAGCAAAATTGGCTTTGGTTTGATGGATCAATCTCACAATTGTTGACACAGAAAAAATTGGAGTTTCAGGCACTTGAAGAACTGAGTCAATTCTACAATCCTTTACTGATTATGTACTCTGGTTAGCGTTTACTGGAGATTGAGCAGGACATTGTCCAGTAGGACAGGACAATTATTCTGTAGAACATGATAATGATCTATTTGATGTCCAAATATATGAGAGAAATAATTGACATCATTATTACAATGATGTTCAAGACAGTACAATATTGGATTTACAGAATCTCGGAGATATTCACTCAGATCATGTGAAATTCAAATTCAGCTTTTTCAGGTAATCATTCAGTCGCTGATTACACTCCAATATGAGCTTCTGTGATATATTCAGAAAATACAATTAAAACTTGAACACAGTAATACCGTCCCAAATCCTTTCATAGAATATCTCAATCGACAAAAAGCAGAATCATCTCTATTAAAACCTTATTTATTGTCACTGACAATGAGAGTCTCATATCCGCACTTTGTATCCTTGCCATTGTGTCTAGAACAAAGCGTCACAAAATGACTATGGGAAAACGGATTTCCCCATCGAGATTGAAAAGTCCGAAGATCATTCTGACAGCACATTGTAACACAGGAAAACACTGGATAACATGTTCGCTGTAACCAATGATCACAGCGTTCACGTGTCAGGTTCAATTTCGAGTCGGTAACCTTGGCACGAACAAATTTTAGAAATAAACTGGCCACCAATATCAACTTGTCCAAAGTGGTCTTGGAAGTCAAAAGTTCCGATGTTTCGTTCAATATGAGCTGATTATCAAGAAACTTTAATAATAATGGGGTCTGTTGCAGCTGGTCTGGTTATCAGTGGTCGGCTCAAAATGTTCGTATCAGTAAGAAACGCGTACTCTTCATCATCAGGATGCTTTTTCTGAATGACAGATTGAAGGAAAGATTCCGCATTCAAAATGCATAAAACTCACCAGAAAGGCACAGAGTGTAGTGTAGTCTGTGATCTTCTCGACACCAAAATCAAACAACCAAATTCAGGCAAAACCCTACACTTTGGCAGAGCGGGATCCCTTGGTGAACCATATTTCAACCGTTTCCGGACGGATTTTCGTCATTTTGTAGAGAAGGATGGCCAAAATAGATGAAAGAGTAATTTCGAACCTGATTCATAGCGAAATCGGCAGTTAACAGTTTGGGTGGGCATTTATCCCCGGAACATCTTTCAAAAAGTCCCCAATGACGGAATGGATTCCCCCAGATTTTCTGAAACCTGCGGAGATCTTTCTGACAGCAATGCATAACACATCGTAATACAGGACGACACATTCCATACATACCATGTCGAAATCTAGCATCAACCTTCAACCAAGACCATTCAAGATTCCGGGAGGCCCAGATCAATTTCCGATACAGATTCGCAATCAGAATCAGTTTCTGTAATGTGCTGCGAGCATAACGGATTTGTTTTATTTCACTCACATTCAGATCATATCCGTTCACAGTGATAACTAATTGAGAGTTGATCTTGGAGCATTGATCTGCATCGTCATCGGACTTTAAAGACAAAAACAGAAGCTCCTCATCATTCGGCTCTTTGATCTAATCAGCTGTTAATATACTGGCGGGCAGCACGGCTTGTCAGAATTCACCAGGCAGAGACTGTTAAAGTCATTGATATCCGTCACATAGTGACTGAGGGAATACAGAGGGTCGTTAGGAGATAATGTCTGGTAAGTACGACGATAACTTCAGCTGTTTCATCATTTCTGATTATGAAAATCTCAGAGATTTCTAAACCATGAGACTAGATACGGAAACATTGCATTGATAGTCTCCTGAATAGGAGCTAAAGCTGGAACATTATCTGTATCGTGTAATAAAGATGTTGATGTTGAGGGCGTTTCAAAATCAGGTAAAGTCGATGCGATTTCTTGCCGCCAGAGAAATCTTACTGCTGTGTCTGTGAGAATGGGAGGATCCACACTCACATTAAGATCAGGAGGATAGACGCTGACATTAAGATCGAAAGGATAGACACGATCAGGAGCCGCTTCCACAGAATCTGTAACATTACAAGGCCCAAGATTGAATGCCACGAAGAACTCAGATAGGCTCAGAATCAAGAAGACAATCGCGGAGCCAACCATTTCCAAGCGGAAGAGATTCTGATCGTCGGACTTCAGGGATGAGACATTTTTTGTGGAGGAATCAAAATTCTGCGCCCAGTTTTGGCAAATTTATATTTTCGTGGTTTGAAGATTGTGTTGAGAATTGGCAGATATTAAGGATGAAGAGGAAATGATTCTGGACCCCACCCTGCATAGGTGGTGGCGCTATAACTGCAGACTCGGACAGCAATGGACGTCATAATCGCGGAGCAGGACCGACTGTCGAAATCCTGGACCGGCTGCCGAGCTGGTCGATGATAGACCGGCCCCAAGTGAGGCTGGCCCGACCCCAATGGGGGCGCTGCCTGCCGAAACAACGTTTCAGGATGTACGAGCCGAACGGAAGCGGCCTCCCTGTGCATCTCTCTCGAAATGGCTTCAGTCGCTTCTTCCTTTCAATCAATTTACATCGCCGCTGATCTGCTTAGCTATTCGCTGTGTGTTTATTAAACTGTACTGAGCTGTATCTTTCTTTATTGGGTTTGAGATCCGCACCCACAAATCTGATCAACTTCGAGGTATTTATTCTCATTTTATCGATTTCGATGCATTCTATAGGGTTGCAAACCCTAACTTAAAATACGTCGGTTTGTTTTTCGCGATAAATTTTTATCATATTCTTTGTGCACGAAGTCGCCATTTTCATCAGTTGGTAGTTCAATCGGCTTTCCACATTTTTGAAATGTCCTGTAAATTATCTCGTCAACATATGCGTTGGCTAACTTCGGGACTAGGAATTCCGTTATTCTGTGATTTCGATGGTGTTTCGTCGTTTCATTTGAATGACTGGAAATTGCCGGTCAGTTAGCCAAAATATACTATTTTGATTAGGTGCTCAGGGATATATTTTCAATCATTTATTTTAGTACAGAGTGTTTGGGTATTCTATCATACGCTTTTGTAAAGTCGTGTAATAAAGCTCTAAAATGTTGGTTGGTGCCTGCTGCTGTTCCCGAGTAGCGTGTCAGTCGCATCAGCGCTTGTGCAGTAGATTGGCCCTGTTGACATCCAATTTGATGCCGCAGAAGCTTTCGTTTAACTATTGAACGAACGAGGAGGAGGCGCGCGAACAGACGTCTGGGAACTAGTTGAGTCTTCGATTCCATGCCCTTACCTCGTGACGTCAATCTTATATGCTACGGTAGCCAGGGGTAACAAACTGCGCAGGCTTCGCCAGTTCCATCAAACTGCGCATGGTCGCTTGGTTAACAATTGTCTCCATTCAGGAGCAGGATGTAGAGCGAGGACATCCCTGCGCTTGGAGCGGTCGGCAATGCGGCTGGGCAAGGATTTTTGGCCACTATGACGGCTGCAGGAGTTGGGGTCGGCACGCCCCGCGATCTCCAAGACGCTTTGTAATCTCGATCAGATCTCTCTCTCTTTTCCTCTCTATTTTTATTTTTCTCTATATGCCACAGATCATACTCTACCTTAATCCAGCATTCTTCACTATTGTCTATATTCATCCGATTCGACCGATCCTCCATTAATTTTGTTACCAAAACGCCAGCCAGTCCATGTTCACCGCAACGCTTATGACGCTGGTCACGAGATGGAGGTTCGTAAGAAGTTTTCGGTCGACCGAACCGAATCCCCTGACAACCGCGGATGAGGTTGCCGAACCTGTCGTCCGCTCCCATGCGTTCACAGCGGAGCTTTCTACACAGCTGTACCCGGCAGCGAATGTTCCAGCATATCTCGCCCCAGCCCTACAGGCAGCTCTGCGACGTCAAGAGCATAGGTATTGTCATAATTCTCACAACTAAAACACGTCAATGCGGCCATTTAATTCACGCTGCAGCGAGTCTTGTTCAGTTGCGCGCCTGTCGTGAGCTAATATCGGTTCCGAATCGAGCCACTCCTTAACAATATGGGGGTCGTCCCTGCCAATTTTTCCAGAACGACATCCCAGCTCAAACGGCTTCCCGGTTTGGCATTTGTTTTGTTTACTCAGCACGCCTCGCTGATGATAGGGTTTTAGGTGCTACAGTCGACGCTCTTCTGACCGCTTACGGTTTACCTCTCGAAGGTCGAGTAGAGCGTTGTCGTCGGCTCGGCATCTGGTGCGGCCTCCACCAGCGCTTTAATTGAAAATCTGTTTGACTGTGGGTGATCAGATAATTCATAACGAACTGTTTCGAATAATATTGACTGATGTTTACTCAGAAAATCTTGCGAGGTCTGTTCATTGTGGCATTATGTATCGGTAGAAGTCTATGGATTTATTACTTGATGATTTACAATATTTCGATATGACGCTCGAATTGGAGGACCTTAAGGAAGATGCCTTAATGGGGTATCTGGACTGGTTTGGATATGACGGTGTTCGTGATTTGCTAGATCGGCAACGTGCTATCCGGCGGAAATGGTGTCTGTTGCACCTCGAGGCGTCCAGCGTGTTCGAGCAGCTGGATATGTGTGCAGGTCTGTTCCCGCGCGAAATCAAGTTCAAGATCGCCAATATGATTGGGCCGTTGTTATTCGACGTCCGAGAAGTTTTCCCACCATTCAAGTTTGCCTGAAAATATTTTTTTTATTTGTGTGAGTTGATTGTATCTGAATCAGTGTACGTTTTAGTCAACACAATCATAGACGTGCCTAATACCCCGTTGGTACGCGGCATCTTATGATCCACCACTAAATTTTGAGTCGTGCCTGTTATCTTTAAAAATAAAATCACTTACGTACTGATCTCGTTTAAGATCATTTGTCTAGATTCAACTCTTGCATTTACCTATACTTTCGATGAATTTTTGTCGCCCACCACAATCCAGGTTTGTTAGATTGAGGCGCAAGTCTACAGCGCAAAGACCATAGCCCGATCCGCAGCTAATAAACCTGCTCAAAAGGTCGTGGCGCTAAAACTAAAAATCATAAAAACGCCATCTACAAAAAGGTTATGTGAAGGACAAATAAACATTATCGGTAAGATACATGTCCCGAAATTCATTTATGAAATATTACAGTGTGGTAATAAGTCGATTATAGAGCGCGACCAAAGGAGAAAAGATTCGAAACAGTTCGTTATGAATTATATGATCACCCACAGTTAGTTATATAAAGCTAGGGTTTGCAACCCTATAGAAATCTCACAAAGTTGTCAAGAAAACTGAATGGTCGCAAATCTGTTGAGAGGCGTTATTTCTGCACCCGATCATGGTGCTATCATGCAACATGAGGAATCAGCTTATCTTCTAAAAACATGGCGGCAATATAGCAGAAGAAAGTTCTTGATGAAAGCTTTGAATAAAATTCGGAAGTTGATACGCACTGAGACAAACGGAACGCATTTCTTGCCAAAATTCTCTATTACAATCTACATTGTCCTGCTCAGGCAGACGTCGAATCCGTGAACGATTTCGAGACCTGGCCAGGCAGAGCCATCACGGCCTCGTCGTCGGCAACAGCAGCAGAATGCCGTATCAAGCGATGCTGGTTGTCTGGTGTCTGCGGTGACGACCCGGGCTTCATACTGTGCCGTAAACTCGGCGTCGTGATAGTGGCGTGACTACGGCGCTGCACCTCCTCCATCGTGGCCTTGATCACATCGGAGACGTGTCTTGATCGCTGCTCGTCACCTTCAGACCCGCGAACATGATGATATGTAGCGTGTACAATCCTGTGGACCATCAATCAATCCATCTTGAACGGTTAGAAAAGCAAATTTGCAAAAAAAAAACGGACATTCTGTAACCCAACCGTAAAATGCAGAAAATGCCAAAAGAGCAAACACAAAATTAGTGAAGACGGATACACATAGTAATTTCCACATGTCGATTAAACTAAAAGGAAAAAGCATCTGATTACGGAAATTGCAAACCATGAATAATCCAAGAAAAAACTTCTAAAAATTCAAAAAAAGAGCTGTTCCACTTCAACCAGACATAAAGAAATGCGAAAACGGATTCTCTTACGCCAAGAACATGTGTAGCAGGATGAGAGAAGCGCAGACAACAAAGACCACGTAGAGGATTGGGCCGAGAAGCCAGTTCTGGGTCTGAATGGGGGTCATATCATAACCATGTAACATCGCCTCGAATAGCGTGAGCAGCGAATGCGACATGCTGCGGAACGCGTCGATCTCGACATGGAACGCCATGAAGAACGCCTGGCCGAATCCCAGTACGACCAACGTGAAGATGAAGGTGAACGCGAAGACGCGCGACCGCGACGCCACGAACACCTGCTCCAGGGTGCGTAATTCCGGTGAAACTAGCAGCAGATATTTCAACATCTAAACGCCAACATCAATATCCGAAGTAGCAAAAAGATTAGAACAAAGGAATCGACTATAAGACTGCATAAAAACCTTCGAGAAAAATGAAAAAAGGATTGCGAAAGGAGATTGAAATCAAGCGAACGGCAAAAAACCGAAGCACAAAAGGTTTGATAGATGAAAAGTCAAAAAGGGAAAAATTCAAAAAAAAACATGTAAGTAAACTAAACTTCTCAAAACTCAAAAGAGCAAAGGAAAAGCGAGAAAACATCAAAGCAAGACAAAAAAACGACAACGACAATCGAATTCCGAACCTTGATCCATGAGAACAGGGACACTACGGCGACGAAACTCTGGAGCTGATGGGCCGTATACGCAAACGATTGCCAGTCGACATACGTCTGAGTTCCAGTGCGCTGCAGCAGCTCCGGGACGACGACGGCGAACAGCACCCGATAGCCGACAAGGACGGCGATCCCGGTCAGATTCAGAACATCCAGAAGCAGCCAGAAATCGCGAAAGATGCCCAGCACTCCAGAGGCCCACCACGTCTTCAGCGTCCGCAGCAGAAGAGCCAGGGCCAGCACGACGACGGCCACCTCGAACGCCGCCAGGATGTAGTCGCCGACGGAGGAATACTGTGTGATGTCAACCTATGCATCAAGGATCAGTAAGCGCCGGCAGCGAAATTAGCGAAACACGAATAACTTGATCGCTGAACAAACTGTAAAAATTGCAAAGAATGTTTCCCAAAAACTGCAGTCAAAAGTGTCAATCGTGAATAGGCGGAAACATAAAACACGCGAGCACATAGACATTGAGAATCTCGAAAGACATGGACAAAGGTGCAAAAACACGAACTGGGCAGATGACAGCGCAGTCGGAAAGTGCCAGAGCATAAAAGGTGCGTTGAAAAGAGCGGAAAGTGCCAGAACATAAAAGCTCGTAGAAAAGAGCGAAAAGTGCCAGAACATAGAAGGTGCGTTGAAAAG
>RBZT01000806.1:0-43564 GCA_003693705.1 Polymyxa betae
CCTATCCAAAAATAGATCAACGGTCGCAGGAGCGCAGTAACGACGCGGCCCCTTGACCCAGACTGACTCGGGAAGGGGCGAAGGGCAGAGCCAGAAGGCACCCCCGCCTTCGAAAGGAGTTGCCGTTAATCCGATGATGGTCTTCATTCTGCAAATATGTCTGCAATCCGCATCAGCTTGATGCTAGCCATCCTGGCCATCGCTGTCCATGCCTCATCTCCCCAAGTCATGTCTATGCCTCGGATCCCAAGTGACCAGAGCCAACCGTCTATGCTGACGACCTTTCGCCTTAAGTCAGAGCTGGCAAATCTCCAGAAGAGGAACGCACAGAGATTCAATCCGATACGAATTGAACGACAAGTCCAACCACGAAAAGTCGAATGGGATCAAGTCGTTGTCGGGGCGCCGCCAAAAGAGATCAGGCTGTACGGCTTCATGCAACAGCGAGGAGCCCTCCCAGAGCAGCGAAATCGCCACAGTGCTGAAGAGGACTTCGACGATTCGCTCATGTTCCAATTCGATCGATAGTCAAGACATCTTTCACATTCCATCCGTCCTTGAGCTCGTCCTTGCACATTCCACTCGTCATTGAGTTCGTCAAAAAGGCTCTGGTTTCGCCGGATCATGTACCATATATGATGCTTCAAGAAAAGCTGCATATTGTTCAGCTTCAAAACAAGCATTTTGTCATTGTTGATAAATCAATCAAATCTGTTCATATCATTCTATTCTCTGCTGGCAAAATGTAGATAGGTCTTTTGTATTTCATCACGCTGAATGTTTTAAATTGTTTTGCATCAAATTATGATGTGGTCGATTCAATGTCAGCAATAGACCCAAAATTTTCATCGGTTAAGTCGCCAGCTTGACATGATACGTTCACAGTGGGCCACGACCAGTAAAAGCAACCCTTGCCGGCTTGCGCAAAGCAATACCCTGGGGCCGGGGGTAACGTCCAGGCACCGGTCCGTGAGTCCGTTTCTTTAGGGCCAACTGGCGCAATTCTAAAAACATAAATGTGCCACTGAGCCATTAACATTGCGAGGGCTTTTAACGCCTCAATGCCAGAGTGGGCCTTATCCAAAGCTGGAGATACCCTGCTGTGCTGCCGATTATGTTTGAAATGCACCCCAAGCAAGTCCTGTCTCATTCTGAAAGATGGTGTTTCTTCTTCGCATCGTATTCGCTTTGATCGCTCTGCTCATCTCCCATGTATATGGTGCAACTTTCAAGACGCTGCTACAGATACTAGATAGAGATGACGCAAGTCTCGCAGAGGTCCCTGTCCAATGTTCTAAGGCTCAGCAAGATGATGTTCTGCAAGCACCTGGGACTGCGCTCTCAGCTCCAATCGAGATACCAGTCCAGCAGATGTTGGCGAAGAGGTATAAATTCCCACAGCCCGAAGATGAAGTAGCAAGGGCTCCACCGAAAGGAAACGGATTCCTTTTAATGGCCAAAAGGAATGACGACAAAGGGGAGTCAAGCGGGATCGACAAACAGAATGACGACACAGAGGAGCCAAGCTGTCATGGAAGTCAATCAAGCGAAGGTGACATCCCTTTAATGTTTACCTTCGAGGAGGAATATTTCGGAGAGCTTCCAAAGAATGAAGAATGACCACAACGACATAACATATCCTGTACTATCTGGTTTTAACTGGTTCGAGTTTTGGTTAATGATTAATCAGCTTGTACGCACAAATTGATTCCATATTCGATCGCCAGACCATCTGTCTGGAATGAATAAAGATTTCATTTCGACAATTGAGTGTGATCATGCTTTTCCAGCTTGTCTTGTATAAAGCATCCAGAATCAGTGTAAGAATATAGACATTGTTTACAGTAATCAGATTAATAACGCTGCAGGAGTTGACCATCAGGCTGGCCGAACGTTTCTGTGGCTCCAGAGTAGGCTAGTTGCCCTCGCCTATATGTGAAATGGATACGCCCAGAAAACGCCATTGTTTCATATGGCGTGCGTTTATGCAAATGATGGACACTTGAAACAGCAGAATCGCATTCAGGATCCCAAACAACGAAATCGGCATCATGACCGGCGCGTAGACGTCCTTTGCAATGATCGAATCCAATCTTTAATCATCGCTATTAAAGTCGGATTCATTGGTAATGCCGCTTACTAATTTAGCCGGGCTTTCGCAAAGCCATTTGCAAAGATGACTGAAATTGACGCCACGTTTGCGCCCTTCCGTCCAGATTGATCTAAAGCAGGCTCAGCAACAGACTTGAACAGAGATAGCGCAGAAGAATATCAACTGCCAGATTGATTGGGAAAACGAAACTACACTTACAGAAGCCGGAATTGTAGGCCGGCAATGCCGCCCCAAGCTGCTAGGAAATCCCCAGTATCGATGCATTTCACGTCAGGTGAAGACGGAGAGTGATCCGAGACAATCATGTCGATATGGCCTTGGAATAGCGCTTCCCAAAGCGCATCGCGATTGGACTTATCTCGAATCGGTGGACAACACTACACCCAAAAGTAAGAATTATGAAAGTACAGATAGAGAATGTATCAGCTATAACCTTAAACAACGTCTGACCTTCTTGGATTTCTTCTGAGCTGAAGCAAAGATAATGCGGACAGGTCTCGACAGTTACTTTCGTGTTGCGGCTTCTGGCTGCTTGTAAAGCTGACAGACCTTTACACGAGCTCAGATGCACAACGTGCACATGACAATCATGCCTAAGCAATGAGTTTCATGAGACCATTCAGAAATTGGCAAGGCGTCCGACTTTTCAGCAAGGGCGATGATCGCATTGATGGCGCTGACTTCCATATTATCTGGACGCGATTCCAGAAACGTTTGGTATCGGCGTGGATCAGCACCACTGGGCGGCTGAACAGGAGCGGAACATTCCAGTTCTAGAGTGCACGTTTGCGAAGCGATTTCTGTCAAGCAGTGAACGTATTACCAGCATGGACCATCAGCGGCATGCTTCGAGCGGCCAGCGTCGGCATCGCTCGATCCAGATCGCTGAGCGTGGCGCCCGGATAATCATCGATTCCGGAATAACACATGAAAGCCTACAAGAAATATGTCAGAAGATGGATCAACTAATTATCAAGAACGAATTTTGAAAAGTTGATGATGTAAGCTTGAAAGATATTTTAGACTTGAACGGAGAATCGTTCAATTTGATTGCTACAACCTTGACAGCAACGACACCAGAATCAAGAAGAGCCGACAATAGAGTTGAATCGGCGTTGGCAGGAACCAATCCGCCGACAAAGCCGACATCCGCCCAGAGACAGTTCATAGTAGCTCGAGCTTTAACATTATAGGCTTCGGGTGAGATGGTCACCTGGATCGCCCATTAAACGATTTATCTATTAGACCTGCAGAGACGCTGTACCGGAATGCAATTCAACGGCATATCACCTAACATCAGGCATAAGCTTGCGACGTCGATGAACATCAACAAAATGAAAAACACGACACGATTGATTAAGAAAGCCCACAAATGTTCACGAGAAAATGTAAATTATCTTTACCGATTGTACAAGTTCCGCCAGCAATCGCAGCCTACACCTCGATATTTAGTTGCCAGTAGATGAGAAGCCTGACTGCTTACTTTTGTAGCACAATCGAACCTTTCCCAATGGTCTATACAAACAATGAGAATTTCAGACTAGTCGTAGCAAAAGTGAATTTGATTGCTGGCGATTTGTAAACCGTAAACCAGATACAATCCTTACAAAATTGATTCGTATAAAAGTATTCTGTCAGAACGTTATGAAATTACCTCTTCCAGGATCATTGATATGTACATGGCTGTCCACCAGCCCAGGAAAGATCAGCAGGTCGCCGAAATCAACGGTCTCGATCTGGTCATCGGTTGTCGTGATTTCTCTCCTCACAGACACGATTCGACCGGATTCGGAATCAACCAGGATTGCGCCAGGCTTTGGGTCGGCATCGTCGCTGTCAAAGACGATCCGATTGCTTTGAAATCGGATCAGCTTTCCGAAGCACATAGATGAAGGGATGACAACCTTT
Source organism: Polymyxa betae (assembly GCA_003693705.1). Taxonomy (NCBI): domain Eukaryota; phylum Endomyxa; class Phytomyxea; order Plasmodiophorida; family Plasmodiophoridae; genus Polymyxa; species Polymyxa betae. Next base: position 4,022 of record RBZT01000806.1, read on the forward strand.
ATCGTCGAGTTACAATCTTAGCTTGAAACGTTAAATCCACGTAGGTTCGTCATACTGTAATAACGACGAAGCAGCCTCTTCAATTTCTACGGAATCGCTGCAAACCTATGGCTACTGACAAACCCTAAAACCCTGAAACCGCAATCGACCCACATGATCAGTCTCAATACTTCTATTGGGAAAATTCAAATGCTGTCAGCCGCAATCGTCCAGTAAAAAGATAAGTTAAACGCAGCATCGTCATCTAGACCCGAGCTCAAAATAAAGCAGCGTTTGATAATAGCAAGCTGTTGCCAGGCGGACTAGCTTACAAATCTGAAAGGTTTTCATACGATCGACTCATTTGCTTAGAGTGAAACGGTGAAACAATCGAACCACTGAAAATGTCACTGGAAAACGGTACAAAGATTTATGATGAGTTTTTGGCTCTTTGCTCATCAGATAGATTGTTAGCGAACGAGCGCGTGACAAAAAGCAGGGGCTGTTCCGGGATTTGAACCCGGGACCTCCCGCACCCAAAGCGGGAATCATAGCCACTAGACCAAACAGCCGAACTTGAGAACTCTGCCGACATATGATCAATAACTTCCGTGATCCAAATATTCCCGCAAACTGCGCTTGTAAAATGTTGCAGGAAGTGGGTTGTCGAAAAGTCGGGCTGCGCCTCTCCCAAGTTTAGACCACCCTCTATTGGGCGATTTCCGTCTGATTACTTTCTAAAGCGCCTGTCAATATGGTATGGTTCATTGCTGGGTTTGAAACTGCCGACGGAACTCATCTGTCTCTTGCAGCCGCTGCGTCTTGAGATCAAGCGCGAATTATCGGCGCGCAGCGAGCGCGTGAAATGTGTTGATATTCATCCAACCGAACCCTGGATTCTGGCCGCCCTCTTCTCTGGCAATGTTATGATTTGGAATTACCAAACCGAAACCAGCGTGAAGACTTTCGAATGCTGTGATGTACCTGGTAATCACGCCTATCACAAGTTTTTGGCTCGTTCCTGAATTCCAATACAGTGAGGTCTGCGAAATTCATTCCCAGAAAGCATTGGGTTATCTGTGGTGCTGATGTAAGTGCAAATATCTTCTTAATCTACAATTTTTTTATCCTTGTTTCTAACTTCAAGCTTTTCTTCGTTGACTATAATCTTTCTCATCTGGGGTTACCGAGATTTGGTCTTTGGCTTTTCTCGAAACTCTTTCCAACCGGCTTTGAGAAGCCATTCTGACTTTCTTTTATTTCGTGCTATTCATTGCGATATTAATGCTGTGACGCCCTTCAGGATATGAATATTCGCGTCTACAATTATAACACAATGGAGAAAATCAAAACATTTGAAGCCCATTCTGATTACATTCGAGGGCTGGCAGTTCATCCTACTCTTTCATATGTTCTCTCGGCTTCCGATGATATGTCGGTCAAGATGTGGGATTGGGATAAAGGTCTTTAACCATGTCGGTCTAGCTCGACCATGAAATGACGTTTGCACAGACTGGACGAATGCTCAGATCTTCGAGGGACACACTCATTATGTGATGCAGGTCGAATTCAATCCCAAAGATTCGAACACCTTCGCCTCCGCGTCGCTGGACCATTCTGTGAAGGTTTGGGGACTGGGCTCCCGAATGCCACATTTTAGTCTGGAAGGGCACCAACGTGGTGTTAACTGTGTTAGTTACTTTCATGGTGGTGATCGCCCATACCTGATCTCTGGGGCTGATGACCAGTATGGCAATCGTCATTTGCTTGATACTATTTTTCATTGTGCCTTTCGCTTTTGACTATTACTGTATTCTTTATTTTCTGTTTTTGTAATCTGTTTTCTGAGATCACTTTCTGGCTCGTTATATTTGCGTTTTCTTGATGCGCTTTATGTTTTATATCAACATCTTATTTCAGCATTGCATCGCATAGTTGATTTTTTTATAGATTCAACCTTCTATATCTTAACACTGTGGCATTTTAGGACGGTTAAAATTTGGGATTACCAGACAAAATCCTGTGTTACCACATTGAATGGCCACACAAACAATGTGTCCGCCGTTGTATTCCATCCAGTATTACCATTAATTATCTCGGGATCTGAGGTTGGAAACGGCGGCAATTACTATTACTTCGTATTGATATAATTGTTCAAGGACGGCACCGTTCGCTTATGGCATTCGACTACCTTCAGGTTAGAGAACACTTTGAACTATGGCATGGAACGTGTTTGGGCGATTGCTTGCCATAAAGAGTCCAACAAAGTCGCTCTTGGCTATGATGAAGGCACAATCATGATCAAGATTGGTCAAGAAGTCAGTTTGTATTGTGATTTTTATTCATTCAGTTATTTTTCGACTTTTTCTCCCAATTTTTTGTACGCTCTTTTAAAGTTATATTTGTAGGAGCCTGTTGTCTCTATGGATCGAGTTGGAAAAGTCGTCTGGGCAAAGAATCATGAATTCGTTTCTGCCAATGTGAAAAATCTGAGTTCGAAGCTTCCTCTAGCTGACGGAGAAAGGCTTCCACTAATTGTCCAGGAAAAAGGTAGCTGTGAGATTTATCCTCAGGTTTGATGATTACGATATATGGTGGTACTTTGCTCAACGTTGCTTTTTCAGGAAATGTTGCATGATCCAAAAGCCCGGCATTTGGCTGTTAGTGGCGATGGAGAATACATCATCTACACAGCTGTATCTCTGAAGAATAAACATTTCGGTCAAGCTCTGGAGTTTGTATGGGCTTTCCATTCGGGAATGTTTGCCACCCGAGAGTCTACATCCAAAATTAAGGTAATTCTGCTTCTCGAACTGTTTAGCTCCATTGGATTCTCATTCGAGCTCAGATTTTCAAAAACTTTACAGAACATCGTGCATTCCGCCCTCCATACAGTGTGGAGGGAATTTTCGGTGGTGCTCTTCTTGGTATGACGCAGCTGTTATTGCTTTTCACCATACTGAGCGTATCGTAGGTATGCGCTCCAATGACTTTGTTGACTTTTACGACTGGGAGACCTGCTCTATCATTCGCCGGGTTGAAGTTTGCCCTCGATTGGTTTTCTGGTCGGAGTCCTGCGAACTGGTTGTCATCGCTGCCGAATCGTCGTACTTTGTGCTTAGGTAAGGTGTTTCGCGTTTTTGCAACTGTCCGTTCATCATTGATCTTAGATTCAACAATGAACTGGTCAATAAGTATCTGAGTCAAAAAGTGGATGTTGGAGAGCAAGGTATTGAAGGAGCGTTCGAGCTCGAACATGAAGTTGCCGAGCATGTTATTACTGGGGAGTTCATTGGCGATTGCTTTATTTATACGAACGCCGCTAATCGCTTGAACTACTCTGTTGGCAGTGAAGTCATCACACTGGCACACTTGGACAAGGTGACATGCCTTTGTTGTTTCGGTTGCTCTCTATTTGCTCCATATTTACCAGCCAACGACTTTTTCTGTTTGATCTCTATGCGATTCCTTTTTGGCTGTTTCTTGGGCGATCCCGTTTTGACTTTGCTCGATTTGCCCGTCTAACAACTCTGTAGCCTTATTACCTGTTGGGCTACTTACCGAAAGAGGATCGTGTCTATCTCATGGATAAAAGCCACAACATCGTGTCTTTCACTTTGCTGCTCTCAGTTTTGATCTACGAGACGGCAATTATTCGGAAGGATTTCGAGGCGGCACGTAACGCCATATCGCAGATTCCGCGCGAGCACCATGACAAGCTAGCTCGATTTTTAGAAGGACAAGGTGCCCTTGTTAATTCTTCTAAATGGCTTTGGTTTGACTTCGGATTAGGACTTCAACAGATGGCTCTTGAAGTTACTACTGACCCAGAGCATAAGTTCGAATTAGCGATTTATCTCAAGAACTTAGATGTAAGAGATGATTGCTTTCGATAAGCCAACATTTAGTTTTTGAATTCAGCTTGCACGCCAAGTTTGCCATGACGAACCTTCTGGTTCGAAATGGAAAGCTTTGGGCGATGCTGCTCTTTCGTGCAACGATCTCAGCCTGGCAAATAAATGCTTCACCGAATCGAAAGACTGCGGTGGTCTTTTGTTGATTTTGTCGTCGACAGGTGACAAGGAGGTATGTATGATAACCCATTTTACGCATTATGCATTGAAAACATTTCCTTTTGATGATGCGATTTCGATTGAGCTTTATTTAGGGGCTTGAAGAACTATCGAAACTTGCGAGTGCGACTTTCCAGTTCAACGTCGCATTTATCTCTCTCTTCCTCCTGGGACGAGTTGATGATTGCTTAAAGCTTTTAGTCGAGACTGGCCGTGTTGCTGAAGCTGCAATGATGGCCCGGTCGTATGCTCCAAGGTCAATAAGTTGATGTATTCACTCCTTCAAAATATTTACTCAAATTCCAGTGTTGTTCCCCGCTTGGTTGAACTATGGAAGGAGAATCTTCGGCAAACAAGTCAGAACGCTGCTGATGCTATTGCTTCGCCTGATACGCATCCCGATCTGTTTCCTGATAGTCAAGCTGTATTTCTTTTTTAATCTCTATCTGCTGTCTAAGTGTGTGATAGAAACTTCTGGCAGAGTCGTTTTTAAGTTCGGAATGGAGTAAAGTGTTGCCTGCCAGGCAATATCTCGATGAAAGAGCCAAGCGCACCAGTCGCGATATTTTGCAAAGTGATTCCGGCGTCCTCTTCGCTGATCATTTCTCATTTTTTGTAGTGGCAATGAATGGGGAGTTAGATCGAGATCTTCCTTCCCGCTCGCCGTCATTAGATGTCGCCTCAACTCCATCTTCACCATCACCTAAACCGAGGAAACCTTCCCCAATCAGAACGGCTTCTCCTTCAGGACAGAAACCTATATCGAGGTATAATCACGATTGGGAGATGTATTGAAATTTTAATTTGATTGAAGACCTCTATCGCCCCAGCGATCAGCCCGGTCCCAGGAATCTGTACAATCTGTGAGATCTAATTCCCCTTTCGTAAAATTTTTCTTTTCTGTTTACCTATTATCTGAATTTGCCGGTAGACGTCACCTAAAAAGTCCCCTCAAGTGGTTGAACCAACGGCAGAACCTGTAGATTTGGAGCCTCCTGAACCGTCGGATTTGGAGTTTGCGATTGAATCTCCTGCCGATAAAGGGTCGCTCCCTGCCCTGTCTCCTCCGAATCAACCATTCTCCATTCCTCTGCCTGAGCTGTCTTCCGTTCGCTCTCGTTCTCCTTCCCCTTCCGGTCGCTCATCTACCAAAATGTCTCCGGCCCAGTCTCCGCTGGCGGAGCAAATCTCATCATTGGAACAAGCGCCTTCAACTCCAAATCTGGACGTTCTGGAATTTGATAGATTTTTGGACAGTTCCAATGGTGTAACCGGTATCCTACAACAACCTAACGATCTTTTAATGAGAGAGGATTGGATGGGAAATATTATATCGAACGGTAATATATTTCAACTTGGGACTGCTTGTAAAGCTTGATTTCCGGTTTTAGGACATGATGATATTCTTCAGGATGAGGAATTCAACGAGTTTTTGACCGAACCAAATCCTGTTCCTAACAGTAACAATAATAATGTAGAAGATCTGGACGATTTTGACTTCTGAAATAAACTGAGAAAATTGCGTGAAACTTGCCCAAGATTTGTAAAATAGAATATGTATTACAGCATGTTTTACTCCTTTTCGCCGACGTCTCGCTCGTTTGAATCAAGAATGGACCTTGCAGTTTCGATATCGATTTCTTGAACCTGACTGACCTTATTTGTGTAATAAACTCCAAAACACTGGTCAGCGTATTCCAGCATCTGATAATTTGGTTTCAGCAACAAAAATCAGAGTAGTATCCACGAACCTCGGATCGGAAAGTAGTGCAGATGAACTGCGTTTGTTTCGACTCATCTTGGCGGATCTACAGATTGATTTAGGCAATGTGTTCACATGAAATCAGCAAAGTACTTTTGACACAGCATGATCACCTTCGTCTTCATCTTCATCCCTCATAGCATCATCATCATCATGTTCAGCATCCTCATTCATTGCCGCTGCGCTTCTTTTACCGATCATCTGTGCAATAGATGAGCGGTGAGCACTATCGAGCGCGCCTACATAAAATGTTATAGGTAGAGGAGCGATCAAGCAAAGAATGCTTACTATCAATTTCATCAAATAAATAGAAGGGGAAAGGATCACATCTTTGAATTGCGAATACCAAACAAAGCGCCACAACAGTTTGCTGTCCTCCACTTAGTTGTGCCATGGAGAACACATTTCCTTCGCCAGTGAAGGACACCTGTTAGAGAAATTGAGCTTACAGTAAATGCTTCTCAGATAATGCATCGACTAACTTTGATTCCAACACCGCAATACCGATCAGTGGTGTCATCATCCAGCTGCCTGTGTTCCTGCCGTTCTTGTTCAACGTCATCTTCATCAGATTCCTCTGGCGTAGCGTCCTTTTGAGCCTTCTTGCCAGTTTGAATAACGAGCGTCGCTTTTCCTCCAGGAACCAACTCGCTGAATACCTGAACGCGAACAATTAACGCAATTTGTGGTTTAGATAGCAGCAACAGGCTGGTTAATACTTTGCTGAAATTCTTGGCAATGCTCTTAAATGTGCGACGGATTGCCTCATCTTTTTGATGATCAAGATGGGCTATGCAATCTTCAATAGCCTTTTTGCCTCTGTCTAATTCGATTTTGCGCTCCCTTAAACGAGTTCGTTGCTCAGTGAAATTAAGGAACTGGTCAATGGCTTTTCTGTTAACATGACTACAAACACCAATCAGCTTTGTTCATAAATGAAGCACATAACGCTGGCACATACTTGTATTTTTTCAGCTTCTCGTTGCAAATTTTTAGCAAAGACATCAAATCGTTGATGCTCTTCTCACCGAATTTTTCGAACGCCCCCGAAGGCAGGGCCCCTAATTGCCTAATGTTCCGAATGCAATCATCTTTCTTTTGAAGAAGAAGACTGCGCCTGTTGACGAGTTTCTCCATACGGCGGCTGTGTGTTGCCAAGTCTGATGAGATCTGTGATTCCAGTTAGACAAGAAACCGGCACTCATCAATGAGAGATATTACTAATGTCTCCCTCTCTTTTAAAGCATCCATGTCGGTAGTTAATTGCTGAATCTTGCTTTGAACTGCGTCGATCTGTTCCTGAAACGAATGTTAAAACTTTGCTATTGCAAGAAGAAACATCACACCTGGTTGTGATTAAGTTCAGCCCGGCAAATAGCTTCGGAGGACTGCAGCCTTTTTAACTTGGCTAAATGATCTGTTGCATCGTCGCTCTCAATGGCTGCTGATGAAAGAGAATCTTGGAGGTCTTTTAGTTGCACGCGAAAGTTAAGATTCAAAAGGTCAGTTAATGCCGACTGAAAACAAAATCACAAATTGAAGGCGACAGCGAAACGTAATGTACCAGGTCAGCTTGCAAAGATGATCGCTGCTTTGAGAGCTTAAGCAACTGGCTTTCGAAATTCTGAGAAACTGGTTAAGATGCGGAATCGAAAGCATGTTGTTAATTTACTGTTATGCTATTTTGCAGCGATTCAATTTCCGTTTGTTCGGAAAGAGTTAAAGCACACGAAAAATCACTATGCAACTCTCTTTCGAAAACCTGACAGTGATTTATACACGACATCAACGAAAATAACAAATTGAGGGCTTACCTCGATTCTCGCAGATGTTTGAGCGATATCAAGCTGATATGATTCCAGTGCCTGCATTTTAGATGCAACATCGGCTGTCAGAATTTTGATTTCGGAAAGTATCATATTTAATTCATCCTTTCTCGAGTTAATACGCTCCCGAAGGAATCGCTTTTGAGATTCAAATTTATGCATTTCGCCAAGAACCAGAGTAACCTAGTTGAAACAATGAACAATCGGCTTATCAAGCACGGTAAGCAGTGTACTTCTTGGTCTTTTACTTTGGCTTCGTTTCTCAAGCCTTCGATTTCAGGTGCAGACTCTATTTCAGCACGAATTTCGAAGAGTTCCGCCATTGTTTTTAGAGCAGATGATCGGGTGTCGAGGTATCCACCCACCATAGCACCCTGGAACATGTGTTTGAACGAAATATGGCATCAGAAGAAATTGATACCTTTTTGTTCACTTGATCACCATCAAGTGTAATAGCATTCATGCCGTGCTCCCGACCATAAACAGCGCCGACATCCAGATTTCGTGCGATAACGGTTTTCCCGAAAACCTGGTTCTAGAGGCAAAAGCACTTTACAACAGAATGAAAGACAGACAGCATTACGACTGACCATAGCAGGCCTGAACATTGGCTTGAAAACAAGCTTGCTGATCATTGGAATGGCGTCAGCCGATTCCACATAAAGATTGTGATGTTCCCTAGAAATCGGTTCAACAAAAAGTTTTTCGCGTGGAAAGCATTCGCATACTGATTCAATCGGTTTAAGGGCATGAAAGTTACTCGACCAGCGCGGGCACGACGCATTGCATCGAGAATCTTCGACGCCGTTTCATCAGTATCGACAACAACGTGGTATAGCCGATTGCCTACGATTGTTAGTTCCAGTTAAACTGAGATTCACAGCAGTACCTGCAGTTGTCTGTACAGACTGATAAAAAGTCGATTCGGTGGTGAACAACTCGCAAAGCATTCCATATACGCCAGAAATATTGTGCTGACTACAAAGATCTTTGATAGTCTGAAGACCAGCACGAACATCTCGAGGCATGCATGAATAAAGCTTGGACTCTGTATCCTAAAAACAGTTTAAAAAAGTCAAACTGCAATATTGAGCAAACTCTCTACACAACCTGAAGCTTGGTTTTAAGTTGAGCAATTTTGGTGTCATGCTGGGACTGCAATCGCCAGCATTCTTTCCTTTCATTGGTGAGCTTGTCTCGGGTCTAATTGACGTTGAGAAACCCGAAGCAAAAAGCAATAAAGAAACAGACTTCTTTGAGCTCGACCAATTTTTCAGTAAGCTGATGGAGCTGATGGGCATCATTGGTGATTTCAGCAGAACACTGATCACGGTCTCCAGTCTAAGGAGAGCTTAGCATCACGCAAACAGCATCTTCGAGAGCATCGTCTTACTAAAGACTGCAACCGTTTTTCTTTTTCGACAGTGCTATTATGAGTAGACTCAGCCTGACCATATTTAAGATCAGCATATCTGTTTACGAAGGATCATACCTGTTGTTGCTCCCGCGCAAGCAGTTCTGAACACTGAGCAATCTCTTTCTGCAAATATTTATCACGTTCAGCTTTAGATTTGAACTGTGTCTTGCGACCCTGAAAAGAGTATGAACAATTAGCACCAAAGAGTAGAGCAATAAAGGATTAACCTGTTTCGAGTACAATTCTTCAATTCTGGCCTGGCAGCGGTTTAACTCGTTCTGAACTGTTTGTTCTTGGGACTTCTCTGCCGCATACTTAGTATTAAGACGCTCCAGGTCCTTTTCGGCTTTGGCAATCTTCTTTTGAAGCGCGGATATGTCAGCTTTAATTCTTTCAGCTTCACTTGTACCCTAAAAACAAACCCATTACTAGAGAACTATCGTCAAAAGCAGTGTACCTGACGCGCGGCTTCTTCGTCAGCACGAACGATCATAGTCTGATGAGCACACTTCTTCGTGATTGTCATCAACCTGGAAGCGAGTTCTTGCTTTTGCGCCTCCAAACTCGTCAAGCTCATTTTTAATTCGGCAAGTTCTGCTTCAAAAGCGGCTTGTTCTTCCTGGATGCACTCCGCTGCTTGATGAGCCTAGACACCGCTAAATTTTGATCTATTCAAGCACAGCGACATAGAAACCTCCTCCGCGTTTTGATGAGCACGTTCTCTCTCATCTTCGAGGGCAGCAAGCTTACGATCGGCCGAATTCTGCTCAAGCGTAAACACAGTGAACTCGAGACTACGACGCTCTTTGTCGAGCTCCTGGAACTGCCGCAGCTCTTCCTGTTCATTTTCCAGCTCTTGGAGACGCCTTTCTAGGGATTCTGAAATTTCAGCGATTTGAGCGCGACATGCATCAGTGGTGTGCATAATTTTTAACGATTCCGCTCTTCGCTTATCGTACACACGAGTTCCGGCAATTTCTTTCAACAAATCCAGCCGCATAGCATCCTAATCGATATCAAAAAAAAAGTTTAACAGTTGAACAGCAATATTAACGGTCATTTTGAGCAATGCGTTCACTTTGCCCTGTTGGACAATATTGTATGGATTTGAGCGGGAAAATCCAGCGCTTTCAAGCAGATTGTCGACCTTATTGACAGGGTGAGTAAAATCGCGAAGAAAATGAACCAGAATACCTGAGATTTAGAGACATGACGATTATTTAAAAGAAATTCGTCCTTTTTTAATCCAATGACACGCTTAAGAGTGACCACGTCCTTATCTTCTGGAAACCGACGGTCCCTACAGAGCAATTATGCTGGCTTTCCAAGCACATAGAAATTCCATCAAGCATTGAGTAAAAAGAAAGCAGAAATTAGTTCGTACTCATTATTAAAGGTAATTTCGACTTCAGCCGCCAACTGCTGTGAGTTATTGGATCCGCTGCCTTCATGCAACAAACGCTGGCGATCCTCAGCTCTAAGGCTGCTGTACTTATTGGACAGAACGAATTCGATCGCTGCGAAGACATTGCTTTTTCCGGCGCCGTTCTTGCCAATGACAACATTCAGCCCAGGATGAAACTGAATAGAGACGCGATCTTTATAGGATTTGAACCCCTCAATCACTAATTGCTGGATGTACATGACTGTAGAGTAACAATGACTACAGTGGCGGGATGGTCTTCAGCAGTCGCTGCGTGTTGTAAAGGGCGGCTGCAGCCTCACACACCAAACGTGGATGAATTGTAAGCGAATGCAATACTGCGCTCGAAACTAAGAGGCTGAGAGGCCGCCGATACAGCCCAATCGAACGAGCTATAAGGAGGCAGTGGTCAATTCGACGATGGCAGGGCAATTCTGTCCGTATCAGAACAGCACGGAATCAGAGAGGGGATCCAATGACGTTCTCGCCTTGCTTCTGGACTGCGCAAATTTATTAGGCGCAACTTATCCCGAATCGACTTTTCGCTTCTCATCTCACTCTCAATCATTGTAGTTAGTCTCAAGAGGCACCTTGTTAGAGACGCTAATAGTAAGTCTTGTCAGACGGCCTAATGACAAGCTTGCAGATAGAATACAGAGATTACGAGTCATTATTCAAGTTTTCGAATGAATGGAGCGATGACTATTTTCCATATCTACTGACTGCCATCCTCAAACAGACAGAATCTTGTTGCTGCGATTTTGTGCTACTAATATGTTGTGAGAAAAAAACGATGGGTAAGAACTTGGCGAAACGTAGCTGAGGTTCTCTTAAAAGCATCTAAGAAGCAGTTTGGTTAAGAATGCAGATGATCGATTGGTGGCCCAGCCAAATACAATGCTTCGGCTCGCGAACATTCACAAGAAGCCTCGTGACGATATTTCATGCAGAATGTAATGAGAGACGAACACACTTAGTAATGATGCTGTTCTGGACCTATATACAGCTTTACATTCAGACACCGATATATTTGTTGGGATCTTGCCCGATTCCGCTGACATTCTTTGGTCATTGAAATATCGCTCGTGAGAGAATCTATCTGGCTTGCCGCATCAACTCCATTAATATCTTTATTCCATTTTGGCTCGGTTGTCTACCTGAATGCAGAATGGGTACGCATGCTAAGTAGCTGCTGTTTTGATTTCTTCATTTGCTATAATCGAAGTTGAGCAATGATGCTCTTTTACAGACAGCTTCCCAACTAGATAGGTTTCCAGTTGACACTCCAATCAAAGCATGCTCAATGCAAAATTTAATTGCTTCAGCGAAACGACAACAGCAAACGTTGAAGCGTGTCTGGAATCTTAGAATACCAAAATTTCGTCCAGTTCTATATCGCTACCAGTGCCATCGACGTGACAATTCAATTTTGTCTCACCATCGTGGAATCGCGTTTAAAACCATTCCTGGGGTTTCATGAACGATGATCAAACGAAAATGCACAATCAGATGATATGCGAGAAAGATAATGAATGGGAAGGAAGAACCCACCATCCCTATATTATAAATAAAGTTTTAGATAATTTATGTATGTTGTCCCCCTATAATAAAATCCAATTAATTCCTATTATTTCAGTGTCTGAATCCAGGCATATCTGGAATATGTTCTCGTTGATATGATCGACGTTCCATCAAATCGGAAAATTATTATTATTTTGTTTAATAGAAACATACTATGTCTGTTGGGATCTCGAATATTATGCCCCGGGGAATAACGGCATGTTTGCAAAAGCTTGTCCGACCGCCGGGTCGTCCGGATCGCGAATAAACACCTTAAGTGTTGCAACGGGCACCGATCCGCGCATTATGTAGACGACGTTATTCTCGAGCCGGGCTCGCTCGTTTGGAAGCAGCGATCGCAGCGTGCTCCCATTGCTAATGCAGATTCCTGCAAGGAAATGAATCAGAGGAACACGTCATGACTAGGATCGAGACCTCGCATTGCTCTAGAAACCACGAACACATCGTTGGTGATGTATAATTCGTGTAATGTTACAATGTGGTCCCGGCTGCAGTTTATGTTTCCAATAAACACTTAACACTTAAGTGGAACCAACTGGGTAAGCTTACCCAGTTGGATCAACGTTGTTTGGCCCTTCAACCTTCCTCTCTCGAGCTTTCTAGCCTTGAAGTAGCTGGTTGTCGCGATGCGTCGTCGATCCCGCCGTACTGGCCCCCCCTCTGGGCCATCCGGATGCTACTCATCGGCTGCTTGCTGCTCATTTCAAGCAGCCGATGAATCATACAGTGCCGAGCCCAATTCAGTTCCGGACATCTTCGCAGCTATCAAGTCGTACTGAACCGTATACAAAAACCATCTGTAGATATTGGTGTATTATCATGGAGAAATAGGTTCAATGGTGATCTATGATCTCACAATATGAGAGTGATGAAGGCTTGGGCGATCCAGACGAGGGTCAATGCGACCAGAATCACGCTGGTGATCAGCGTTGGGGAGACGGCGTTCAGGATCGTGGCCGCCACCACAACGACGGGTAGGACGAAGCTCACGATTCGGACCCAGCGACGACGACGGGCGTGCTGGCCCCGCGCTCATCTGGATGATGCCATCGATCGTGCTGGTTTCGGATCTCGTTGTTTCGTGCCAGGGTCGAGTACGCCCACATCGCCCGGCTGCGTGCTATCCCATCATCAGCAATGATCAAATCACGATACCATTCTACAACTTAAGAAAATTCTCAAGAGTTTTCAAAGACCGAAAATTGTAGAAGAATTTTGCCATACACGGATCGATGGAGGTGGGAGGAATTGGAGCGAGATGATATCGAGGCTCGGCTTGAGATTGCGGACTTACGGTCGAGGCTGCCGTCCGCATCAACCCGGGGCCAGCACCGCCGCTGATCAGGCAAAGCATGGCAAGCACAGCTGATATCATTGGAGGGCGACATCAAGTCCGTGGGGAATGGCTTTCATGGTTTGCCGTGCGACTGCGAACCTCACTGTTGTCTTGCGTGATGCCGACCCTAGAACCCTAAACCTTTAATTTTTCCAGTGCTGAACTCTTGCTAGACTGTGATTGCCACGACGGATTTTGCATCAATTTTCCATTAATGATGACTGATTTGTAACAATGGTACATTGATACAATTTTTGCCAATATCTTGCCTCATCTGACATTCTCGCATGCAATACGAAACCAGCAAAAGAAGGCGGTTTGCACGAATCGGACAATACGGCCCAAGATGTCCTTTCAATAATGCAATTGTTATAATTCAATAATCACTTTGTGAATCCCAATGTTTTTATTAAGCGTTAGCTGAAAAGTCCAAATGTTCAACTACTAAAGGAAGATCCGACAGTTGTCACGCTGATAGCAGAATAATTTGTATTAGGTAAAGTGAGCCACGGTAAAGTGGCTTTCATCAAGTACTATTTTGATCACTTAATCTTTCCTTGACGCGGCTTCCGGGCGAGACGAGTCCTGACTGGCGGGCCTGCGACAGCGGCACTCTGGCGAGGCCGCATCCGACTGGCCGAACTCCTTGCGGGCTGAACATCGCCTTCACGCACCTGATCGTGATCTCAGTCCGGAGCCAGTCGACGAAACGTAAGCCCCAAGTGCAAGAGTTGACGTAACCCTACCTTATCTTGACCATCGATCGTATCAGCTGGTCCGTGATCGATCCCATGTTTAGCGGTGGTGGCCGCGCCATGTAACATAAGCGTGTAGTCTGGGCCGCCAGTCACGGAACACACGGCATCGACGCGCAGTTCCCGATTCGGACGTCCGAAGAAGGTGAACTGAAAAGTGCGAGACGCGCCGGGCTCGATGCGCCCGAACAGCGGTTCCACATCCAAGACTATGGTGCGGGTAACGTCAGCGCCCGTATCGTTAACAGACACCGGAGTTACCTCGAGCGACGTCGTCCGCATGTTCCGGGTCGGCCCGCAGCGACCAGGAGAAATCGGCGGCCAGTACGGTCGGGTTGGTGGCCACGACACGTTTTACGGCAAATGTGTTATTCACGATCGTTCCGAAACTGCACGGATGCTGCTCAGTGTAACGAATCGAGACAATTCCCAATCTGCGGAACTTGAAAAAACATTTCAAACAAAATGTGCAGCCCAGAAGAGTGCGCTCAGAAAAGTAGGGCGTTGTGCGAATTTATGCGTAAAATATGACAGAGAGATAATACACAGTCACAAAAGTAAAAAGTGCGAGCTTCGAAAAGTGCGAGCTTCGAAAAGTGCGAGATTTGAAAGAGAAAAGTGCGGACAAAGGATCCGAACTGCCTGTGATGGAAACACGGAACAAGCAGAAATGTGAAATAAATGCGCCCTGCATACTCGATCTGTGTCGGGGACCAGGCCACATTCGGGTACCATATCTGCGCAGATAGCGGGATGCGATCTCGACCCGGATGATTGACGAAGGCCACCACGAGCTGGCCCCGGACCAGTTCACTGACGCCGGGCTGCGCCGGACCGATCGGCAACGTGACCTCGACGGAGACCTGTTGGCCCGGGGCCAGCACCACTTCCAGCCGATCGACGGTGAACGGCTGCTTGACGCCGATCACGAAGGAGACGGGCAGCGGGGTCACGTTACGCATCACGGTCGTCTTCGACAATGAGCGGACCTGAGCGCTGTCAGCCGTTGAGTCCGTGGCGGGATGCGTGACACGATACCGTCTGATCGATCTGATGTCGATACTCGAAATGGATGTCCGGCACGGAGAACTCGACGTGCGGGTGCACGAAGGTGGCGAGTAGTTGCGTGGCGGCCACGGAGTGCCCCTCTTTATCCCCGGAATACAGGCCCACGCAAGTCCAGGACTCATCGATAGTACGGGGACCTGGGCTGCTCCCCTCGATTGTGAACTGGACGGACTGAGCGGACGCCAGCGTCACTTTATCGGGTCGGAACTGGAACGCGGCCGCCTCGGACCCGTTGTAACGCCAGGTCAGAGCCTGGGCGCGGACTCCATCGTTCCGTAACGTGAACGTACGCCTAAACTATCATTACTGGATATGATGCGATCACGTTACATGCGCTTACGTGACGGTTTGTACGGACATCTGATATCCCATATCGATAGAGGTTAGATCCATATCTGTACATGTGATAGTTGAGCCGAGACCAACAGCTCGGCATTGAACCTGGGCTGCGTCTCCGTCATCAACCAGGATGTGAATCAAGTCCCGGAACACGGCATTGTCTTTACATGTCAGATGAACTGTTACCTCCAACTAGTAACCATGGTTACATTACAGATAGAACAGTCACGCAAACTTAACGACAATATTGCTTCGAAACTTAAAAAAAAATGGAAAGCAGTTGGAAAAAACTGAGAGGAAACTGCGAACGAATTTGCTTAAGTGATCTGGAACCTGTTGTCCTGGAGCGATTGTTCCCTCTCTCGGAGTCGCCACAAAACTTGAGTAGCGTTTGGCAGCGAATGCTACGAACCGGGCCTCGATCGGGGTTTCGTTACGCATCGTGAAACGTAATTGGACGGGTTGCAGGACAGGCACGTTGCGGAAATCGAGCAGGTTCCGGGACAGGACCAGGTGCGGACCTATCCCGGACCCCGTGATCGACACTTGGAAAGGGGCTGCGCTGTTCCCACAAGTCCGAATGTAAATTCCGATATCGATGTCGCCTGTTGCAGGGATTGTCAGGTCACAGGATGGTAACGTAAATGTAACGTGAGCGTATCGTTCGTCACGCTGTAACATGAACACTCACCGAGGGCTTCGGCGAAGAAGGTGATCTTGAGCGGGAACGTTGAGTGCGGCAGAATGGTCGCGGACTCCGTATCGAAGCGGAGGCGGCCCTGACCTTTACGATACATGGTCAGGTCCGTGACGATCTCAAACCGGACGGCCAGATCGCTCGAATTCGATAGCTCCAGGACTTGCCCGTACGCATATCTGTAACATCAAGGCCTCAGTTCGAGGCAACTAACGTAAACGTAACGTGAATCCTGGGCGCCACACTGCGAAAGGAAGGGAGACAGTCCCCTCAATCATAACAGTAAAAATGCGTCACGATACTGTCAACGTTACCTGACGTAACAGCGCCCGAAGTCGACATGTTCGGCGCCGAATTCAATGTCCGGGACCTGACAGACGGCATCGAGCGGAATCCGTAACAGATCCGTTTCCACATCTACAGGAGACAGCCATCACACTCTCCGACGTAACGCAGCCATATGTCATCATGTTACTTTCAATATCGATACAGATATGGTGCAGATTGTAACACTGGACTGTCTCGCTGCACAGATCGACCTCGAACTGCACCGTCTGCTGGGGCAGTACGGCCACGACGGACGGACGAATGTCGATCTGCAGTTAAAGGTAGTATCAAACAAGATACGTTACAGGTAACGTCAGTTAAAAAACCCAGAAACACATAATCGAAAAAAAAACGAAAAAAACAACAACAACTCCGTAACGAAACACTGGTGTCACGTTACTTCACGTTGAAGGAACTTGCCGTCTTGAGGACACCGTAACAGTAATCGGATGGGGATTTCACTCGTGTTACGTAATTTGAACGATCGCGTCGTGACAAATCCGTACGCAACCAGACCAAAGTCGAGACGCTCGCAGTCCGCCTCGAACGTCGGCGCTACTACGTTACCGGAGATTGTTAGCGTGATCGGCGTTACCGAACCCGATAACGTCCATGTTAGAACCTGATTTCAACATTGTTATATTTTTGTAACAGAACATCAGCTGGGAAATGAGTTCGCAAAACAGTTCGGTGCAGTTAGCAATGACAGTGTGTAAAGCAAATGAAACGTGATTGTAACGAAACCGCAGCGTGAAGAGCGGACGCACCTCATGGAATATTCCGAGCATATCGGTTGAGAATGTGATAGCAATGGTCCGGGATTGTCCAGATTCTAATACACCATACGATGGGTCGCATACAAACCTGTATCAGACGCACAGATTTAGTCCACTGTTAAACAAGTGCGGCCAACAGAATTGTAACATTAACCAAAACATTCGATTGTAACATAAACCGAGTGATTCGATAGTAACAGAAATCGACTGATTCCGCAGAAGCTGTTGGAACAGCGATAAGGAAACGTCAAGTGATGTGTAACATAAGACAGTAAACCGATTCTGTAGTGAACCTTTGTGAGGAATTTGGGACCGTGAGTGAGAATTCGGCCTGGATCTGTCCGACGTTCTTGAGTACGGCCTCGTAACGATACACGGCGTTAACGTAAACATCTCCGATATCGAGTGTATCGAACGAGAACAGGGCCGTCGGCCCGATCCCCTTCCCTGTCAGGCGTAGCGGAAGACGCTGCGAACGGCCTCCCACGTTACAGTACGCCCAGGCCGTATATGTATCCGACGCCGATGGGCGAAACGTGGCCGTGAATTCTGAGCCAAACCGTAACGTTAACAAGACAAGCGATCCGCCGTGGAATAAAACCCAAACTATCAATTTGATGCAGACGGTAACGTGAACAAATGGAAAGCAACATAAGACTGGGATGGTCACGTTACCTATGAATCCGCCCGGATACAGTTCACCGTGGAGCGGCTCGATCGAGAAGTGCGCGTCCTCGAACAGGATCGGCGGGGCCGCCGCCGTGTCCGGAGTCTCCCCGTGGCCGTGCTGGCCATCGGCACCGGTCAGAGGCTCGGACGGCGAGTCACACGCATTCCGCATCCAGTTATACGTTACAGGGATATCGCTATCATTGAAGAGACGGAAGCTGGCCACGGTACAGAGATGGATACACGCTGGCGGTAGATCGACCTGGTCCGAATCCAGACTGATCTCCACATCCTGCACCGTGGCGGACATCTACAGCAACGGATTCAGTGGGTCAATACGCACCCAAAGCGACGACGATGGTCCAGCAGAGGCCGAAACATCCGATCGAAAACGTTTCAAACATTTTGAAAGAACTATTCTGCAACAGTAAAAAGAATGTCGGAAAACAGTTCCGGAATCGATCTGAAAACGATGCCGAAAAAAGTGTTTTTTTGTAAAAAATTGTAAAAAGAACGAAAACTTTCCAGTATGAGCACCGACCTCTATGAGTTTATGTTGTCGGCCTTTATCGTAGACCAGTTCCATCCGTCCCTGGACATCGCCGGTCATCGGGCCAGCGGCGAACTCGAACTGGACCTGGGCGTGCTGATCGGGGACCAGGACGCCCTGGACGGGGACCGCCCGGAACGGGAGGCCGGCCGGCAGACGCATCTCCCAGGCGACCTCGTTGCGGCCCACGTTACGCAGCAGGTGCGGCTGCATGGTCACATGATTGGCGGGCACCGATTCGAATCGGATCGCATCGGGGAAATCCAGCTGAGCGGGTCGGCCGAGGGCCTCTACGACCACCTCGAACTGTTCCCGTTCCGTGACGACCACGATCTGACATGCGTAGCTCATGTGTTCATCGGCAGCCGTGAAGGTCACGCGGAACTTGACCTCGATGCCCGGCGCCACCTGTTGCATGGAAAGTCAACTCAGGAAACCATAATGTAACGAAAACGGGAAACGTAAAAAGCTTGAACGAACGTAGCGCAAAATCCAAAACTCTGTATGGTAGGTAGGACCTTGGAGGCGCGTTTTCCGGAGGTGAGGAATGGCGAGACCGAGAACCAGGTCGACTCGGGTGGCACGACGCGGACGCGGCGTGCCACTGTATCGTGATTGCGCAGGCGGACCACGACGCTGACGGGCTCGAACGCCGTATATTCCGTGAACTGAACGCGGGCCGGATATGCAGCAAACAGCGGCTGCCCGAGCGGCAGGGCCGAGGCCCGGCTCCGCGGTCCTGGAGACGCCGCCGCCGCCACGCCGACATCATCGTCCTCCGCCTTCGTTCGGCCCGGGGACGCCGCACGCCCGCATTCGAAACCTTCGGCGCCAGGCGTCATCATGGGAAACACTGACGATCGGGTCGGCCTGTGACGGGTACGTCATCATGGCCGCTGGGCGTGCTGGACCTTCCGGAGACCGCGAAATGACGCCTGAAGGCACGAACAGGCGATTGTTTTCCGAAGCATTTCTTTGATGTGAGGCCAGTTCTGAACGATGTGATTGTTTGCAATTCCGGTCTTAGTCTCAGCTGAGGCTTAGGGTTTAGGGTTTAGGGTTTACTTCTCATACATACACACTTGGCAAAAGGCCATAGAGATGTGATGGTCATTGATTGACTCGTTCATAGACTGATATGAACAAAAGGGTATCGATTATTCTAGCTAGTACATTGCCATTGTCGATATTAAGCAGAAGCTTCTATCACAAACAGGCGACCTTGTTACTGCTCTTTGATAGGAAGTGTCTTATCATCCCAAATTCGTAGTTGAGTGATTTCTAAAGTGCCGGGAACAAAATGAAGCAACAATAAGCAGCATGTCTGCAATATTCGTAGGATAAGTTCGAGGCTCACTGATCGCGCTCCATACAAGTTACATTTCGAAGATTCTAGTTGAGTTTCTGTATGAAGACTTCGGAATGAAGATTCGCATCCCGACATGATAAATCGAATATTATGACAATGTATTGACACTGGAACAATGACATTATAAAACATGACTATCATATACGGGCGTTGTACGTACTGACTCTGCATCAAGTATTTCGGACATAAAGAGCATGTTGAAGGGCAGCCGTTGATATGGGCGGCTTTTGTATCGAAGGCGGATAGAGAGAACGTGCTGTGATCATGCCAAGCGGACCAAGACGCCGATTCAATGTCAGATTGTTGGAATAATGCAATTATACAGGCGCCGAAGGCTGTGATGTGATCTGCATGGCCGTGATACCGCTCTCGCTCCCAATCAATAACGCTTGTCGTTTCTCGGACCAGACCAACGGTGATGCCGCGTATTCGGTCGGTTGAGATTCATGAAGAAGCGACCCGGAGCTGATATCGAAGCAACGAAGCCGCCGATCGCTGGAATGAGTGAAGACTCTCATGCCGCCGATATCGGCATGAGCGCGAACGGGAGCCATCGACCCCGATTTCACATTGTGAATGTATGGCAGGATCGTTCGATACATTCGACGATCAAGCAATAACACAGAGCCGCTGGATGTAGCGACCAGAAGGCGGGCGTCGCCAGGGAGAAGCTGAATCCATGAGACGCTGCCATCCAGACGAGCATTGGCACAGATTTCGGAAGGCGATCGGAAGTCGATCTGATCGAGGAATCCGCTGCGGGTGCCGCAGAGTAGCGACGAGCGTGATTCCGAATGGACGCAGACGACGTCGACGTTCTTGCGGCCGAAGGGGCGCCTCCTTCGGCTCTCGGTGTCGATGACAAAAGCGCCCCGGCTGCAGCCGATGGCGATACAATCTGTATTCGGAATTGGCGCACACGACCAGACCCTAAACAAGATGGAGCAGAGCTGAGAAAGGAGGCTAATATGAGAAGATTCACAATAAAAGCGAAAACAAAAGCTAAAAATCGTATTAACATAACAAGATTGAAAATGCAATTGGGGAATGTATGAAAGAAAAAATGTCAAAACAGTTCGAAAATGTTGAAAAAAAGAAAATGAAAGAAAAAACAATGAGATTTATTCACATGGAAATGTCAAAGGGCGCTTACGATTTGTGAGGGATGGAGAGTCGCATGGCGCATTCAGGCAGGCTCAGATGCTGATAGAAGACAGATCCAGCCTCTGTATTACCCAATGTGCTATAAAACACATAATCATTCCGCACCATCAAAGACGTGAAGATCGAAGGCGATTTGGCGCCGATCACACTCGGCTCGTCTTCGGGCTCGAAATCCAACGGATCGTCGTCGTTGAGCAGGACTGAATTGAGCTCCGAAAGATGCCTGGACATGGGATTGGTGCCAGCAGCGATGACGATGTCGTCGCATAAGGCGATGGCCTGATTGGCGGGCAGCATGTTCGTGCTGGAGACGGTTCGCAGCAGATTCGGCGTCATCAGACGAATCTGGGAGCAGCGCCGGCAAGCGAGCGGCGACGATAGACCCGCCTCACGATATTGAAGCGACCTGATAAACGAGCAGACATGGTCGTGACGAATCGTCGAGCTGATCTGGAGAGGCGGCGGCGCAGGAGCAGACAATGCAGGCGTTGGCTGCGAGCGATCGACGGCGAAGTAGCGGTTCAGGACCGGGTCGTAGCGAAAGCCGGGCAGGTCGGGTGGCGGTCGCTGATTCGACGGCGACATTTGACAACGAATCAAATGAGCGCAGTCGAATGACCCCAACAATCAGCCCGTTATGACCGCTCTCTCCAAAACCCTAACCCTAGCGAAACCCTAATCAATAGCAAACCTTCTAGCAGTGACGCGTAAACTTTTTTTGAAATACTGTTACAACAGTATATGGAGCAACATAAGAGCTGCTGAGCTAACTTCGTTAAGCAGTTGGATTTTAGATCTTTTAGCTCAAAAAAATTCAAAAGCCTGCAAAGTTTCCGACTCCTAGCTGCTGTAAATCGAAAAAGCAGAGATGTGGTTATGGATGCATGAAGTTGAGGGATCGCCAGAAGGGACAAAAGAGTGCAGAAAACGGCCAATCAATGTCAGCTCTCGCTTCTATCACAGGTTGTATCGATTGCCTGATAGCATCAGTGTAGCCAACTGCCGGCATCATTGGACGAATCAATACGATTACTGGCAACTTTATACCAGTGTGAGGGTGCATAAAAACGTGTCGAAGCCGGTCAAAGTCCGCCAGACATATCGAGGACGTGGCCCGTGGCGGCGTGTTTGGTTATGGGACCCTTTACCCGTTAATGGGACACGTCCTAATGATCGCCTTCTACTGGGTCCTACTGATTCTGTTCTCCAATGTCGAATCCGTCAATGTGATAACATCTTCAAGCCCGTTTGTTGTCGCTTCGCCATCTGCCTTCCGTCCTTTCCACGCTCGTCTACCGCCCGGTGGTTCTCGAATCGTCATGCGGCCTGTGGACCCAGTCGTACCGGTCCTACGACAGCTCTGGGAGCCAAGCCCGATCCCGTTTGGCACGATGGCGCCCTTGCTCAGAACCGAATTCGAGGACAGTTCCGACGACCTGTGTCCACCAATTTCGGCCGTTCTCAACGGCCACCAGATCGCTACAATAACCCCCCAAGCCTTAGACGAAGAAATCGTTGCGATACAGATCACGGTCTGGGACGTAGAATGTCCCGATGCGGTCATCGCGGGCCTGTATGACGCCATGCTGGAGGAACTGGCCGCCTGGATGTATGTCTACGTACTGACCGAAGTCGACGATGATCTGGCTGGGTTGATGGCGAAGCTGGGATTCGCACCGATATCGGTTCAGGATCTATTGAACCTGCCGAAGAGGACGAATCCTTCCGCGAGGCCATTCGACGATTTACCGAACAGGACCTCACCTGATGTTAAATTTTGGATGAACGAACTGGTTATCAGCTAGAAAAGGTCTACTAAACCGGATGGATATATTTGCTTAAATTCGGATTTTTGATCGCATTCGATAAGAACATTGATTTCAAACAGCTATCACGATCAATGTGATCAGAGAAGCATACCCTGTAGATATGCTGCTTACTTTCACAACAGGAAAGAATTGGACGTAAGCATGATCGAACCTGAGTGATAGCCATAAAGTGATAGCATAATGTACTGAGGTAGGTAAATTGGATGATAAATTTAAAACAGTTTGTCGCATGCTCAAGGATCGCGTTCGTCACCAGAACAATGTCTGCGGGTCACCAAGATGTCGCTCATGCCCATTTGGCGCTGAATCACAATTAGAGCGCAATCTAGACAGCCTATGAAAAAACAAATATCGGAACCCGAGATGCATTCGGAACTCAAATAGAGAAAACGAAAAGTTGACAGAGAGCAGATTAATCTTACACCGCATTTTCAGAAGCGGTGCATAACTCGTTTCGAACCTCGGCATCAGAGAATCGGCGATAACGCCGCGTGCGATTTCGAAACGAGGCACACCGCGAGGCGAGATCCGACAGACTTTCGTGATTTCGGCTCGCTAGCTTGAAGAGCTCGTCCAAGAGAATCACTGGAAGCGAGAACGCAATCGCATACCACCACTCGCGAAGCGACAGCGGAGCAACGCTAAAGACGCTGGCTAGGAAAGGCGTGTACAGAATCACTAAATGAAGGGATACCGAAAACACGATTGCCTACAAAATACAGATCATTTCGGGCACAATTTCTATCTAGTGTGGGATTACATTCAGGACATAAATGTTGGCGAAAGGCGTCACAACCAGAAGACTCTGGTCTTGGCTCAATGCGTTCAGCGCGTTGAGCATCTCAATGGTGACCTGAAATGCGATTTAGTTGAGGGAAACCGCCGCGTCGAAAAACGAACCAGAATTGAAAGCGCGAATGTCGGCCCTCTTGGGTCATGGAGCGACGTACAATCGACACCTTGGAACAGATCGGGTCGGGAGCCACACAAATGGAACGATCGCAGCTGGTTGAAGGAGAGCTGAGGGCCGAACGGCGACCACGTAAACCACCAAATGAAACCGGACACGGTCGCCAGGCCCACATAGAAACCGATAACAATGAATCTGTGAACGGATTGCTGAGTACAGATTCGGTTATCGGTGAATGCGTGACCAGACCGGAATAGGTTCCAGGACGAGACAATCGGTTGATCTCGCGATCGCGGCATGAAGCGCATAGAATCGGGATCGGGTGGATTGAACCCCAACGCAATGGCAGGAAGCCCATCAGTGACAAGATTGACCCAAAGTAGCTGGACAGGAACAAGCGCTTCAGGGATACCCAACGCGCTCACCAAGAACACACAAACGACCTCGCCGATGTTCGAACTAGATAAACAATCTGAGCGAAAGAAAAGGAAACGGGCGAACTACAATACCTAATTAGATATCTGATAAACGCCCTGGTGTTATTGAAGATGGAACGTCCTTGTTCGACGGCGTCAACAATCGTAGCAAAATCGTCGTTCTGTAACACCATATCGCACGCTTCTCGAGCAACAGCGGTTCCTATGACGATTTAATGCATGGCAAAAGGCAGAGCTGTAATTAACAAGAACAGTGACTAATCCTAAAAAAATAAATAGTGACCAGTTTACCTGAGCCCATAGCAATACCAATATCAGCTCGCCTTAGAGCAGGAGCGTCATTAACGCCATCGCCTGGCGATAAACACTTAGCACTTGACACTCCGAGAATCGTATAATCAATACCGGTCATAGCTACAACGTGGCCCTGGGCACGTAGAAGCTCCACCAAACGCTGCTTATGGATTGGCTCGACACGAGCAAACAGCTGACAGTTCATGACACATAACGCCTGGTCTGATGGCGACATCGCATTGAATTCGGTCCCGGTAACGCATTTAGCATCCGCTTCTTGAGTGGAATGAAATATTCCTTCGGGCAGCAGAATAAGTACAGCGAAGACGCTTCAGACTGAGCATACCGATCTTCAAGCAAATTGACTTCGCAGTGATGACGTTGTCGCCGGTAACGACGATGATGCGAATACCAGCAGTCCTGCAGCGACGAATCGCATCGGCGACATCAGTGCGGGGCGGATCCAGCATGGCAACCATTCCGACAAAGCACATGTCTTGCTCTACAGCAACATAATCGGACCATTCGGCAAGATCGAATGATGACGGCAACGGTTTCGAGGCCATCGCCAAACATCTCATTCCCTGAATTGGAAAATCAAAAACTGAGACAAGACCTTACTTGCGAATCGTTTTAAAACATTACGCAAAACCAGAGAAACAGATCCGAATACTAAAATACCTCGGAAGCATAGGCCTTCATCTGATTCTCAATAACATTGCGAATTTCATTGTTCATGCCGATTTCGACGCCAGAAGAAAGCAGCACTGTAGAGCAGCGTTCAAGAATCGATTCCGGGGCGCCTTTTGTCAGAAGGGCTTTTGCTGATGAAGACATAGAATCCTTTACCACCACACTCATCGATTTTCGATCCCGATCAAAGTCAAGAACTGAGATAGTCTATAAGAGATTTCAGCGGGATGCTCTTCAAGAAGGACAGACAACAAAAAACGTCGGGAAAACCTCATACCGGATAGTGTTCATTCCAATAAATAGTGGAACCATTATGAACAGGACCTGTGGCGTGTGACGACTTTTCAGGCAAACCAATCTTCTCGGATAATACTCTCAGTGCAGCTTCCGTCGACTCACCAACCTAGCCATTGATGAGGAAATCGAATATAAGTGAGAGGCAAGCAATTTAAAGTTGAGGCTGTTAGGACAGAAAACAATCCTCTCTAAAACCATTTGAAACAATTGCTATTGTGCAGCTGGTGGCTTATCTAAGTGAATACCTTTGAGTACGTCCGTTGTATCGGGTTGAAATTGATCACAGATTGGTTACAGAGGGCCGAAATCCGTGCGATTTCACGAAGACAAGAATGGGTAAGTCCAGGATCCTGTATTGGCGAACCAGTTGTCGAAAGCACCTAAGTTGAAGCATTGAGAATCAGTACGACTCGACAGCAATTAGCAAAGACCTCTCCAAGCGGGCTCCATCCAGAGCCCGTGACGCGAAACGTCTCGGCGTTAAACGATTTTCCATTCGAATCCGGTCGGACTGCCATCACGCCATGAACTGTCATTTCATTGGTCGTTAATGTGCCTGTCTAATACAGATGTCAGAAACGAGAAATGGCCTTAAAGGTGAGGTACTTTATCTGAGCAGATAACGGAGGTGCAGCCGAGCGTCTCTATGGAGGCGAGACGCCGGATAATGGCGTGTTTCGACGCCAGCTGTCGAGTTCCCAAAGCCAAGCAAGTCGTGACGACAGCAGGCAGGCCTAAGCTGAATTCAGGACAGATGTGGTGTCAAAATGAAAGGCGATGACCTTCAGGGATAGCGGCGACGGCCAACGCAACAGCCATTTTGAAAAAGTGCACAGCACCTCCAAGTAAACCGCCAAATTCTGGATCCAGAAAGTGCCCGATATTGACAACCTAGCGACATACGATTAGAAATGAATCTTCAATGCTTTGGCCCGTTCCAACCCAGATTAGAATGCAGATGATTCCGATCATTTTCGATAAGAGCTCCCCGAATTCGTGCAGTTTAGCTTGGAGAGGCGTTGTCTCGTCTTCCACTTAAGAGCAGCAATAAGCATACAAAGATATGGGGAAAGCGCAGGAAAATCTGACGCTGGAAACAATTGCAAAAAAAAAGTCACGAACCTGCAACAATCCCTGCCTGAATGCGGCCAATCGAGGTTGAGGCTCCAGTGAGAACTACTATCCCAACGGCATGCCCCCGAGTAACTACAAGAAACATTTAAAGAAAATCAACTGATGTCACGAATAGATTACTCAAGGTCGAGGAGAAGACGACGTTGGTTTTATCTTGGTCGACGAGATCTGCACTTGAGACAACAGAAGTGGACTTCATAACAGCATCGCTTTCACCTAGCACAAACATGAGAAAATCGTTCGTTAAAGAAACAAACATGATACCGGTTAGTGACGACTCATCAACAGAAAGCACTTTGCTCGAGATGGAGACCAGTCTCATATCTGCAGGCACCATATCACCGGTATCGATATGAACAGCATCTCCAGGCACAACATTTACAGACTAAATGCAGATTTTAAACAATCCTTCGAGACAATAGCAAAAAGTAAATGCAATGAATGAAAACCATAATAGAAGCCAAAAACAGGACAGATAGAAACTCACAGGAATTTCGAGCAATTCCCCGTTGATAATGACTTTAGCTGTTTGGGCCTCAAGTTTTTTCAGCGAGGTGATTGCAGCCTCTGCGCTAGTCTCTTGCCAGACTCCAACCTTTACACAGCATCAGAAAATGGCTATAACGACGAGCAGATGCTCACCGCAGCATTGGCAACCAGAATCAGCAGAATCACGATAGGTTCCACAAAGGACGCGATTCCGGATGCACCCTCCAGAACGGCTATGACAAAAGAGACAAACCCAGCCAGCAACAACACCATCACTAGCAGATCTTCAAACTGCTTAATAACCAAGCTAAAAAATGGTTTGGCTATAGTAAGTCAGCGCTTGAATTTTTCTTCGATGGTGAAACGTACGTGGAGGAGAAGGTAACTCTGAAAAACTGATTTAGTACCAACAACCACAGCGCCAAAATTGGCTCCAGTTTATAAAGTTGTCAAATGTGATGAAATTATTGAAATCTTGTGCAAGTTCGTTAAGAAATTATTGAAGAATGAAAGTATCAAGGCGTAGACACTAAGTCATTAGGAATTTGGTAATTACGTACGATTTGGTCCATACATCCTCAGGTTTCGCTGCCGTTGGGCGGGATCCAAGCCTTGGACCGGGTCTACATTGAACTTCTTGAGGACCTCCTGGATCTCGCAGGCGTATGCATCCTGCATAGCGTCGCCAGCCTTGGCCGGCAGCGATGGATTGCGGCAAAATCGGGCGTGACAACCTCCCCGAGTAGCAGACACTGTGACGGCGGGCCGCTCTCCCGCCTATTGGGTGGCCGCTCCGCTCATGAGGGTTTGCTGTCACTCCATTCAGCTGATTCTACAGAACCAAACTGTCAAATGGAGAGAACATCAATGCAAATGGTTGCACAATGACAGAATACGGTCGGGCTAAATGAATTGAATGCGGGAGGCTGGGAATTAGCTAGCAGTGGCAGTGACATGGCGCTTTCCGTCAATCTAATTCGGTTTTCAAATGGAAAATAGTTGAGTATGCAATTCATGATTTGTGCTCAATCTGCCAAACAAATGGAATGCCAGTTGTATCGTGGCTCTGCATCCATGATATCAGTTAACGGATTGATGCCTAATTTCGATACTGGGATTTGCCAGATTTGCCTTCTAGCATGCAGCAGAAAGTCAACTGCATTTATGCCATCTGATAACAAACCTTTTTACATAGGTGAAAAAATATCTAGACAGATAGAGCCATTTCATTGCGAGAACAAATGCTTCACCATGTTTGGATGGGTCATCAACTCATCATTACAGTTGGATAAAAGACGGATTGCATCTCTTGACACGACAGCAAACAAAAACGAAAGCCCGAGGCGGGACTTGAACCCGCAGCCTTCTCCTTAGGAGGGAGACGCGCTACCATTGCGCCACACGAGCACTTTGTGAATAAAGCTTGGCCAGCCGGATTGGATTCAAACCCGAGAAAATGAAATGATGTAACAATACTATGTTGACAAATTCGAGAATGCCCATATTTAGCATCGCCATGGTGACATCCCTCTTCAAGGAAGAGTCAGATTTTCGCGGAATCGTTTTGTCATTAACTTCCAAAGCTAGTATTCAGCAGTGGCGGGTAGCTGCAGATTTTATTATGGCGATTTTACTAAGCAGCTTCATGAAAGGGTTTCCACTTCGTCCCCAAATCCCAATCTCTTCCGTACCGGTAGTCAGACACGCATTTTTGATAGGATTCGTCAGTTTTCGCTTCTCTCTGTCTTGCTTGGAACCCAATCGTTTAAAGCTGTTGGTGTAATTCTGTTGGACGATGTCTATTCCAGTTTATCGGATGCCTTCTGACTCGAAGTTCGCCATCATCAGAATGGCTCCAGGGCTATTGGTCTCGTCGAAGGCCACTCTGGCTTCGAAAGAGATCGTCGACTCGGCCACAGCAAGGCGCTCAGCGGCGAAGAAGGCCACAAACTATATCCTGAACGATCGTAAAAACAAGAAGCAGTTCCGAGCCCAACCCGAAAATGTTGGGACCCGCTCCAAATACGTCTTGTTCCAGCAGAAAGGAAGGGCATTGTTCTATACCGAAGTTGACCTGTTTAAAGCTGATTTGGAATCTGCTCGATCTGGTGCCGATGCTGATAATGGCATCGAAGATGCTGAGCAGGCTGAGATGAATCGCCAGAAACAGATGCTTGCCAGATTACGGCGGCATTCAAAACTGAGCAGTTTTCTATCGAAGTCAGCTATTTTATTTTTTAAGTTTCTTTTGCAAATTATTGTCTCTACGCAAACTATACTTCAATTTCTTTCTCAGATTTGTTGGTTTCAAGTCTGAATATGTCTGCAGAGGCGAAGCTGATGATGAAGATATCGAACCTGCCGCCAGAATATTCGGCCGGCAGAAAACTGTTCGCAAGACCCAGCACGAGCTCGGTCTTGGGGATGATCAGCGCGATCTGGATTTTGAAGAAGAGTTCGACGATGATGATGCCGTTGATAAAAATGTCACGATCGATACTGTTGGGGACGGCCGGGTACTACTTATTGCTTATTTATAGGGATTCTACTATTCAGTTTCCGGTCTAGTTTCGCTTTGTTCGTCTCTTTCTTGTTGCTTTTTCACTGAAGCATTTCTTTTTTATGAATCTCCCTCAAGCGACATTTTCACTTGCGTTCATTCTGCTGAATTTTTCGCCGCAGGGACCAGATGTTGATCAAGATCACGATCTGACACAAGCTGGAAAGGTGTGGACTTCTCTGTGGCTCTGTGTCGCCGTCCACTCAAACAGACTTCCAGAAAATTGCTCAGATATTATCAAAGAACGAAGATTTGGATGAGTTCAGCGAATCGGAGGAAGAAGATGATTTGGGAGGCGAAGATAATATGGAAGACGAAGTGCCGGTGTGTTTTCTTTAGTTTTTTAGCTGGAATTTGTTTTCATTATCAGTTCTTACTTTTCAAACGCTGCTCTATTGCTTAATGGCTCAAATTTGCTTGTTCTATGTGCTATGAGTTTTATTCTGAACCGCTTCCAGCCAGAACCCGTCAATCGTAAGCGCACTGGCGATGCTACGATGGCTGATAGCGAAGCTGGCATAAAGCGTCCCCGTTTAGAACCCTCAACTGCACCTGCTGTCGCTTCTTCGTCTGCTTCTAGCACAGCTCCACCTCAAGAAGGTATAAATGTTGACTTCTGTTAGTTTTGGGTTGAAAGAAGATGCTTCCATTATGTTCATTTCAAGATCGAAACGTTACGGAATTTGCATTTGATTTATATTGTGCTGCAGTGTTCGTTACAGACGAAGAAGTTCGCGAGCAGTTCCGCAAGCATGGTCGTTTGACAGTGAAAAGCCTGGCTCGTATTATGGAAGACACATGGAAGTATAAAGGTGACCAGGCCCGCAAGGAGCTGTTCGCTATTGTGCAACGCATCTGCACGTATCAAGCGGATCCCAATAGGCCAAATGTGAAGTATCTGGTTTTAAAACCATAACTTGGAGTCTTCTTTGGCCTTCTACCATAGAATATTTCTTCAGATTCCGAGCAATCTGCTGTTACTCGATGCTCTCTTTGATTCGGGATTGTACAAAATTCTATCGTAAATTAATATATGTAGCAGCGAATTGCTCGTTCACACTTGCTCATATATATTTATCGCTGTAAATTTGTGTGTTTGCAAGGCGCTGAGTAACGGAAAGTAATTTTCTTCTGGAAGGGGCGTTCCGATTTCGGTCATTGGATGAAATACAATCTTCCGGTAGAAATCTAGGCATCGGCCCTCATTATCAGCCGTTACTGAATTTCATTACAAGTAGACATACATACAGACATTGTTTTTTAAGAATCAAGAACAAAACTTAAAAAGCCTTTTATCTTGTACATGTCATTTTATGAGAAAATTTGCAGCATTTCTTGAAGGATGAATGGTTGCGCCATCGCACCGCTGCGCAGTCAGGTGAAAATATCACTTCTCGTTGTTGTTATTGGCGAGGACGATGGTGAAGATCAAGTTGAAGACGCTAGCCAATAAGACCTATGATATGGACCTGGACGCCGACCTTGGCGTAAGTTTCGGTTGTATGCTCTGCTCTCGGGTTGCTGACTGCTATGCCCGCATAGGTCGCCGACTTGAAGCAGATGATCAATGATCAATTCGGGCTGGGTGAACCCGAATTGCTTAAGCTGATCTATACTGGCAAGGTTCTGAAAGACGATCAAACCGTCTCCCAAGCTGGAGTCAAAGAAGGCGGCTTCATAGTCGTTATGGTGAGTTTTACTGCTTTTATTCTCATTTATTCTTCTTGAGACTCGCTTTTTGTGTCTTTCTTTATTATTACTCAACGAAGTTTTAAAATTGTAATTTATTTCTAGTATTTGTTGTATAAATTGTTGATCACTGCTGTAGGCGACGAAAAAGAAGGAACAGGCGACGCCGGCTGTTGTGCCGGCTCCAGCTTCGGCTCCCGCCCCTGAGCCCGCTCCTGTTGCCGCCCCTTCTCCCGTCGCCGCTCCAGCTGCCCAAGCTGCTCCAGCCGCTCAAGCAGCACCATCCGATTCCGGCATGGTTCGCGGTCCAGCCTACGAGCAAGCCGTCGAGAATTTGATGGCGCTCGGCTTCGACCGCGACCAGGTCGCACGCGCTATGCAAGCTAGTTTCAATAACCCGGATCGTGCTGCTGAATACTTATTGGGTGGTGCTCCTGACGATCTGTCAGCGCCTGAGCAAGGCCAGAATGCAGAGGCATCAGGTGCTGCTGATGGCGGCATGCAGCGAGTCGATATGCAGGCGTTGCAGCAGATGTTTCAGCAGCGACCCGAGCTGGTCGACGCCCTGATCAACCAGCTTAGCCAGACCCACCCGCAACTGATTCAAGCGCTCGGCAATAACCGTGCCGCCTTCAATCAGCTGCTCAATGATCCAATGGCGTTTGCTCAAATACTACAGGCTGTAGGCGCTGGTAAGAGATGCTTTTTTCAATCTGCTCGTTTTAACATCTTTTTTATTATGCTTTATGTTTCTGTTGCTTACAGAAAACGGTTGATGTTTTCTTCTCACTTAAATACTTTAAGCTGTCAGAATGCAATTTCCGCTTCTGCCATATTGTTGTTTTATATAGTTCTGAATGCTTTTTTGCAGGTTTTGTTGGCCCAGGTTCAATGCGTCCCGATCTCGGTGGCGATGATCCGAATGCCGAGCGCGTGATCCAGATATCCCCGAATGACCGGCAGGCAATTGAGCGACTAGAATCGCTCGGCTTCAGCCGCGACCGTGTCCTGGAAGCATATCTGGCTTGCGATCGCAATGAAGAAATTGCTGCCAACTATCTGTTTGAGAATGGAAACGATCCCGACTCGGATGATTAAAACAGCAACGGGATTCCTTTCAACCCCAGCTTATAAATATACATCGGAAATTTGAAGTGGCTGATTTTTTGGACTTTGATTTGATACCTTCTTTCTATGTCAGGTTTTATCGCCTTTTAGAGAGCTGTCACATGCCAGCTGTTGGAAAACGTTTTCTGTCTTTACGAGTGATTTAGAATAACCCGGAACTGCAGCAGTGTTTTTTAATCAGGTGAGAAACAGAATTTCAATCTGAATTGCAGTAGCGAGACCGAGATCCTTCTCTATCACACGTAAACACCAAAATTCAACATTTTCTGATCTGAATGATGGGCCCAGCTGCATGCTATTTGGAAGCTGCTCATGGAGAGGATATGTTTTCAGCAATCGTCAACGACTCTTTAAGTTTAATCTGATACTTTAAGCGATGATGAACACCTCAATTTTTCCAGTTTATTGGTTTTTCCTTTTTTATTGTCGTTGTTGATAATGAAGTGCATAAATAATGAACTTTTTAATATGGGTGACGAGAATTAACTGGGCATTCGGAGCTGGGCATTCCGTTTCAGATGAATAGTGTATATTGGGCAAACGATAATGCATGAGGCAGAGCTACCTGAATATTCATCAAGCAGGCCACATCTCCACCATCGCATCAGCTGGGAACAAGCAGCCGTCGACGAAGTTTACAGACATTCGCCTTATCTGTCCGATTTTAGTGTTCCCTCTGAACCTGCTGATTATAACCCTAACCCTAAACCCTAACATTCCCATTTTTCCAAGAACCTGCCTGAGAGCCAAAGGCGTCTTCGCCGATCGTAACGGAACCGCCGAATTCGTCTGGGGCGGGAAATGATCCTTCCAACATCGTTTCGTGATTATGAACCCTCCTGGAGGCCTTGAAGTTATCATCGACCGCGACCTTCTCGTGGCATCACAATTCCAGGCCTGTTGCTCGCTAACGAGATCGCTCAGAAAACGAAGTCGAGCATGTCAACATTTTGTTGTTGTTTTTTTGCAATCTGGAAGAGTCCATCGTAGACCTGAACACGTGCGACACCACCGCCGTTTCACCGGCTTCAATATGAACCAGTTTGCGCGATTTCTGGAACCTGGAATTGACGAACAAATCGATCGCAGGCTCAGCTAAAGGCATGACAACGGTGACATTGAATCGTCTACTTTAAATCAGCCACAAACCCGAAGGTGAAATCCGAATGGAATCGGAATTTGAATCTGTCCAATGTTCGGTTCAAAAAATCGCTTCACCGATTCACCGATCGGTTATGCGGAATTTCCTCAATCTGCTTCTCGTTCGATCTCTTCTCTCTGTGCTTCTAATGAGTCGATTACTGTGGATTCTGTCCCTGTAGTCTCTCGGACTCCGGATCCTGACCAGGCTGCGTTTGCCGTCGAACAGCGCGGCATCATTCAGGCATCTGGATCGAATTTCACCAAATCAGATCAAGTTTCCGCCTATTCTTCGTGGGTGTGGTTGTGTTATATTAGACGCGATGGGCGAGTTTTCTGCAAAATTTAATGTAATAAAAATCATCTCTCATATGCAGCCAGTACCGGTGTTATCACACTGAAGCGACGTGTTAATAAAACCGGGATTATCGCCTTTTCATTGGTCGCGCTTCGGAATCTGAGTGCTCCGATCGTGGAGATTTCGTCAGTGCCGACCATAGGTCACTCCCAGACCCAAATATATCGATTATGATGAAAGTTCGTGCATGGAACCGCCTGCTTGGAAATTTCAAAATAGTAAGAAAACGAAGTTGCGGGCGACTATGTCGCCCGCGCAGTATTCAGGCGACTCTCTTTAGGACTCTCTCCCTTCAAGATCGTGCCTATGTGCAGAATAACCTTCAAGTGTTTACGTCTATATGTCTTTATTAGCACGAAAACATGGATAACGGTCATCAGTTTTTGTTCTTCTTCTTTTTGGGCTGACAGCGCTTCTTCTCAGTTTGGGACTTATATATTTTACCTCCTATTTTAGGCCTGCCTTTGGTCTTCAACTTGAAAGGATTTCGAATGATTACATCGTCATCATTATCTTTCTGTGTGATTTCAGAAGACTTGTTATTTGTGTCCAACAAAGCCGATAACGTGGATTTAACCATTTTTAAAACGAACGGTTTGAAACTGATCGTAATATAATCGCTTTGCACAGAGAGGCCAAATCGGAAAATCTCATATCTTCAAAATCACAAGAATCAGAGTTCGACCCCGATCCCAGTCGCATCGACCCGAAAGCGGCAGTGACACGGGAAGATGAAATACCACCCTGTGCTGTGTCAGTCCTCCAAAAATTGTGCATCAATTCAATTGGACATGATAGATGATTCAGATGGCGAAACGCACAGGAACCAAACAGTCAATGTAATCCGCAGTCGGAGTCTGATCCGGCGGCAGACAGAGAGAGCTCCCCAAACCCAAGAGCCTAGAGAGGCTTGATAACATGATAAAGGAATGAGGAATGTCACCCACATAGAGTCGCCTGAATACTGCGAGGGCGACTATGTCGCCTGCGGGGAGAGGGGTCGCCCGCGTAGCAGGGTCGTTATCTTTTTTTGGACTTTTAGAAATGTTTAACCAGTTAAACGGGAAATTTTTCTATCCGCAAGGCGCAAGTGGATAGATGGGCTGCGCATCCGCCAGCCTGTTAGCGGATGGAAAACTGCGCCTTCCGCCAGCTCAAAGTTCTTCCCTCTATCAAAGTGGTAGAACGTCTCTAAGCTGTAAAACAATCATATATTCATTTCGTCGTCATAGAATATTTAGGTGCTGGCATTAAACGGGCATTTTCCTCCCTTCCTGTAATCAATCGTTTGTCGCCATTCAACAGGGCACTGAGAACATTTTTTATTCCCCAGTGGATAGATAGGAGCGCATCTGCCAGCCTGTTGGCGGATGTTAGAAAGGCGTCATCGCGATCTATATCACAGGAAGGGCGGAGAATACTGTTTATTGCCAGCACCTAAAATTTCTATCGCGACGAATTTATTAAACGGTTGTGATTCGAACCAAGGGGGTGTTCAAGTAGAATATCGCGATAAAATTATAGCGATCCCACCAATAAAATTAAGAGTTGCTCAATAATTATCTTTATAAATTTATTGACCATCCAGTGGTCTCTAATTCTGTTTTATCGCTATAAATTGGATCACAGACAGGTTGGGGCTCTAATCGCATCGGTATCGGCAGACGTCGGAAGTTTTGTAGAGGTCATCGTCCGCTATGTCCTTTGACTAACAGAAGGAGTGTAGATCGATAAGGGTTGCATGCCCCGGCCCCCCTTCAAGGCGATTTACTATTGGGCGCAGTCAATTCGCTTTGGCCAATTTGGACGAATCCCGTCATGAAGGATGGATTCCTGACTGCTATAAATGCTCGAAGCGAAAACGAGTCGTCATCTTTCGTGGTAGAAATTGAACTATTCGCGAATATCTCAATAGAATCTCTCTTTTATCCCTATTTTATCGTTATAGTACTAGAAACACGCAAAGTCTCACGGATTCAATCTCTAAAAAAATACTTGTAGTTGTAACACCCCTCAAGAAGACATCTACAGGCGAGTTATCGTCTGATCGACAATGAAACGAAAACATGCTGTGGTGGTTGGCAGTTTTCCATCCGCCAACAGGCTGGCGGAAACCGAGGTTTAACCGGTTAGTTAACCGAACCGATGAACCGAAGTTAACCGGTCAAATTAACCGGTTAACCGGTTCCATTCAGCTCGGTCCGGTTGTTCCTCCACGGAGTCCGTCGCGGAGTCGGACCGATTATAGGGGTTGTTTATAAAAAGTATATTAAAAGGAAGGAATAATTTTTTGGAAATAATTCTAATAATCTACTTGATGACTGATGAGTACAGCAGACAGGTTTTGTCTCCTATTTAGTCGCATCTTATGAAGTTGTCTTCATATCTCTCAGGCGACGATGCTTCTTCATCTGCAACGCCTAGCTGCTCGTCGTACTGGACCGTCGGCATCGCCGAAAGCAATGCCAATGATAATGCTCTTGCTTTCATTGTCGACCTGGGTAGGCTAGCGATTCGTCGTGGAAATGAGCAGCGATCATGAGCACGAATCTTGTGGATTTTTCCAAGATTCGGGGTAGATGCTGCCCAAATGTCTCACTTTTTCTATCTTTCTTATTTCAAGTCATGTATTGTTTTGAAGTTTGCTGATTGCTGTTTGTTTAATGTCCATTCGTTTCTGCTTTGGCGGCTTTTTTGTCTCTAAGAGGCCAGTACGACTTTTTCTCTCTATCGATACTTTCCAAACTCTGCCTTCGGGCTCTGTTTGGCTGGTCTAATTCTTTGATAGAAAGTTTGTGCATGCTCTGCTGTTTGTCTGATATAGAAATCGGGGTGGGCGGGTGATTCGTCACAATCAATTATGCCGATTTGAAGTTGAACGCGGCATATGATGGAAGCACTAAAACGAGCCAACACACAGCCGGCCGATTGACGAATACAGAAGTCCTCAATGAAGCAATAGACATCCATTTCAAGAGTCCTGTCCACAGTGTTTCGGGCGCTGACGGAAAATAAAGGGAGTAGCCAAAGGTTTTGCATAGAACTGACTTGGAAATCTTCTCCTCGACTCCTGGCTGGTGATACTGGCCAGTGACCGAGAGCAAACCGTTGAACTTGCCCGTTGCTCTCTGTTTGCCGTTATGGCGGTTATGTTCAAGAGAGATAGGACCGACTGCTTCAGCCGTCCAGTTCTGCAGCCACATGATCAGCTAGTATCTATCATGTCGTGCAACAAGATCAAAGATCACGCCATCTATCTATGGCATCACCTAACGATGCGGTTTCATCATCTCTGTGTATGTATTGTTAGAAATTTGACATGAATACAAGCTCTCATGATATCCATGTCATTTGTTTGTGGGGTCTGGGGTGACCCCAACCCCACTCACCAAATAGCTGTGTGATTGGACATCCAGGTCATGCGCAACCCCCAATCAGGAGTCATCCTCCTCTCAGAGTCCAGAGACCAGACCCTCTCTCTCTCCTCATTATTTAGCCATGTCGGAGAAGTTGTCTTCGCTCCAACCTGCCCAGAGAGACCTCAATGACCCCCAGACGAGACTGCAGATTGCCGAGAAGATGTTATCAGATGCCAGGCTGGAATTAGCAGACGCCAAACAGTCACTAGCAGATGCAAGACGGGAATTAGCGGACGCCAAGACGATGAAGAATACAGACATGATCTTGAAAGCCATGGGAATGGTGAGTAAGGCCATGGATGCAGAAAGAATTCTTCTCGAAGTTGTCAGAAAAGCCACAGAATCGGTTCACTTTATCCTCGCTCAGCTGCCCAAAATGGAATTTCAAGCTCTGACAGGTAAGATCAAATTTCCATTCTCTTGGGTTTTGAATTTGAACCTATTTGGTTTTATCAGAGTGACTGTTTATTGTTTTGTCGTGTTCGGGGTTTCCAATGATTCTGTTTTCTCTTGTTCAGACCCTAAATGTATTTTATGTTTTGAATTTTTTTCGAATCCATTCTGCCATTGAATCGACATTTTTGCTCTCTAACCTTTGTTTCGCACCATTGCTTGATTGATAGTGCTTCCGAATGCTTTCGCTGACGTTGATCCTGTTCTGTCCCAAAAATGGCAGAATATGCCCAAAGCGATATATGATGACGAGTCCCAGATTTTGCAGGTCGAAGGCGGGTTTCCGTTTCCACCATTATCGCAAGATATTACTTCCATATATGTTCGCAACTGTTATACGAAATGGCTCAATAGTTTCTACCGAAAAGTTTTCCAAAAGAATCAGAATATCTTTGCAGTGTCTGGTACGCCAGGCATTGGAAAAAGCTGGATGTCCATCTACTTATTATATGCAATTTCTCGTCGGCAAGAATTTGCCAACAAAGAAATTCTGTACCAGTTCACGAACAACTTCTATCATTTCATCAATGGCGGGGAGGTTCGCTTTCCCAGTCGATCAATTGCTGCCAAATTAACCAGAGAGAAATCCATAATTTATATCATTGACGGAAAGGAATGCGAAGAGCTTCAGCCTACGTCCCTGTGCATCACTATTTACATTTCCTCCCCTCGAAATGACCGTTTCGACCAATGGTGCAAGCAACAACAGATTGAGCCGTTGTTTCTACCAGTTTGGTCCTGGGAGGAGCTGGAACAATGCCTGCAATATTGCCATCCTGACATACACCTCAAGAACTCCGTGCACGTTTCGCCCAATATGGTGGAATTGCGAGGTTTGTATTTTGGCCTCCAGAGGGCGGTAGTCCGCCCCCTATCAAAGCAATTAATAAAGACGCAGACGCCAGAAAATCGCTCTGACTGGTTGGCAATCAGGCGATGGCGTTTTTGTGCTCTCACAAATTTCTACACATTATTGTAGATCATGATCTTCGCTTCAGCCATCTGGAGTTTGCCTCGGATTATGTTGGTATGAAACTGTTCCAGAAACATCACACTGAGACATTTGAGAATCGTCGGTCGTTTATCGGAGCAGGGATATATCAAACTAGCGCGATCGCTTGGTGGTCATTTGTTCCAATGATTTATGCATTATTTGTTTGAATGTTCAGATCATCTCTCCTTCGTCTGCAAAATACTTTAATGTTTGTTTATGTGTTTGTTTGACGGAACTTACATGAACATCTGTTGCGATGAATTCATGAAACATTGCTTACGAATTTGTCCTACAGAACTGTCATGGACAATTCCGATAGAGGGAGTTGTTGATACCAGTCATCAGCTTGATCGATTGAAATCAATCCTTGCTGAAATGGGCAAATAGGCATACTTATGTGAATCCTATATTATAATGTTCTGGGCTGGTGTTTGTCTGATCCTGAACTCTTAGCCTTTCAGGAATGTGTATTGATCGACATAGCTATCTTCATTGTTAGCAGATGAGCGCTGTTACACCAATCTCGAGATATCAAAAGGGCTGAACCACGTTAATTCAACTCCCGGGAGCTGTCACGCCCACACGATTACCGTCGCTCTGTATGTAAA
>RBZT01000695.1:0-33251 GCA_003693705.1 Polymyxa betae
TTGTTTGGAAGGCAGCTTCAATATCGGCGCGATGATCCAGAACAATTCGTTTCGCTAACAATTCAAGAAATCAACAGCAAATGCCAAACAACGTTTGGTTTGTGAGAAAACGTTTCGCTTTAGAATAATCATTCTTGAAAAGCGATTGGTCCAGCACGACGCTATGCAGGTTTGAATCGAAAAACAAACCTGCTAAGTGTGCAACCGGTTGTACATTTATTGTGCAACTATTTGATAGAATCCCCTTCTACCTACCTACCGAGACGATCTCTCAACGTAGAGGGGAGCCCAAATTCAGCAAGCTCGCCAGTTTGTTTGCGGACGGCCAGGAGAGCGTCCAGCTAGTTGCCTGGATCGTTCCAGTGATGATGACAATGAAGATTATGTCGCTGAGTGGGTGTCCACAGTACCACGACCATGATGAGCCCGTCCCAGATATTACCACGAGCATATGTGGCTGTGGCGCTCATCATTGCTGTAAAAGCTCGGAGAAGAGTAAATAAGAAAGTCAGTAGAATTTCAAGAAGTAGGAGATGAATCACCAGTCCTCAACAAGGGGTTTTCCTGCACAAAAGGGATATTGTGCCGCTTTTTCGCCAGTATACCGGTAGCCGTTGAAAATTCCGAAAAACCAAGCCAAACCAACCAAAAGTCAGTAGAAGATCGAATCACCGTTTCATGTAGTGGAGATATCGATGGGTTCTGTACTTAGAAATGCAGAGGCTACATGGTGTCCATAATTATAAATGATCGATGTTCATTGTCTTCGAAGTGGTCACTTTAGTCTTCAGTTTGATGCATCTGCCTGCCGCTCTTCCAAGGTAAAGACATGTTATTGTAAACTAGATCATAGTATCGGAGTATCGTTGCAGCCCTTTGATTCTGGGATCGGAGGAGATATCGGGTGCGCCGATGTCGGTGCAGGCGGCTTCTACGACCCCCTTACTGATCATGATGTCCATGCTGGCCATTGTGCTGGCCGCTTGCCTGCGCAAGTGATCAACCTGCACTGGCCCTGTTGGCTTTCCAGGAAAAACTACAAATCGTTCTGAAATTTCCAAATTACAATACACAATTTATTTGAGACCTTCCAGATCATGATCTGATTACGAGATGAGCGCTCTGCTGACATAACGAAATAATGCATTGTCATGACCGCAATATCAGGAATTGATCTGATGCTGAGCCCTTCCAATTGGCTAAAACAAAGACGAACTTCAAATCGAAAGAGCACACCGTCAGAACATTTTTGACAAAAAACTGGAGCACATCATCGTTATTTTCAGTTTAAATAATTTGCGCAGGCCGCGTTGCCGCTCATGTTTTTGTTTTGAGGAAATTTCTTTTTCTCATCAAACCGAAGTGAAGGTTTAATAATGGGCGGCTGCGCCCGCTCATTGAATCTTGTTGCCGATCTCAAAGGTCAAATGGGAGTTCCTGCTCGTTTTGGTCTGCTATTGAACTGGCTCGTTGACAGGCCATGAGGATGTCGTGTGGAATGTAGCCTGGGCACCTGGCAAGCGTGTTCTAGCATCTTGCGGATCCGATAAGACCATTCGGATCTGGAACCGACAGAATCGTGACGACTCCAGCTGGGTTTGCACTTCTGTATTAGAAAGTGTCAGTTTAAACTTCAATTTCTCTACGTTTGGTAAATTATTCCGTTTCGATGAGAGCGTTAGATAAGCAACTTTCAAATGTTTCATCGCTTCCTTTCATACACTTTTTAGGCTTAAGGTTTGATTTGTTCTATTTATCCGATTTGTTTTATTAAATATAACATTGTTGCGATGTTAGAACTTTGGCTTTCGTTCTCTTCAAAAAGTGTTTTCCAATCTTTTTTATGCGATACAAAGGGGCACCGACGAACGGTTCGTTGCTTGGCTTGGTCACCGAATGGTTCTCTGCTGGCGTCCGGCGGTTTCGACGGCATCGTCTGTATCTGGCAGGAGAACGACGACCATGAGTTCACGTGCATCGCCACCCTAGAGGGGCATGAGAACGAGGTCAAATCGATCGCATGGTTGACCTGTTCAGAGCAGCCGCTATTAGCTACATGCAGTCGTGATAAGACTGTTTGGATTTGGGAATGTAAGTGCTGCTCTTTGCTTAAGCGCTGCTCTTTGTTTCTCAGAGAATTTTCCTTTTTCGATCGTAATTTTTCGTCTACATTTGACTGTCGTTTACTGTTTACTTTAACATTTCCTGATAATGTACCTTCCCCTCTTGTTGAATTGCTTGTATAATTAAGCTTTCTCTTTATTTGTGGTTCGCGCCACAGTTATGATCCCGCTCTCTACTGATTTGGTTCCTTTAGTGACCGAAGATAACGAGTTCGAATGTCTATCAGTTTTGCAAGGCCATTCTCAAGATGTCAAATTCGTCAGATGGAGTCCATCGCAACGAATGTTGATCTCAGCTTCGTAAGCTACAGCGAAACGTGGCCATGCCCCAATCCTTATCATTGCACCGCTGGGCAGGTACGACGATACGATGAAGATCTGGGCGGAAGACGAAGACGATTGGTTTTGCGTTCAGACGCTGAGGGGTCACAGATCCACTGTCTGGGCGATTGCTTTCCTGGATCCGGACGGTGTTGAATTTGGTAATCAGCGTTTACAAGTCCATCTGAAGTTTTCTGATTGTGGGAATCCATAATTCCGTTGCTTGTTGACAAACTTTGCTATTTTATTATCTTACAAAGACTATATAATCGTCTTGCTTTTTCGAAGTGAACGATCCGTCTTTACCGAAGCGAGAATTATGTTTTGGTCTCATAATTTGCTGTCCTGTTCTCTGGAGGAGACTTGTCTTAAATCTGTTTATAGTTTCGGCAAGTGATGACCGGACTTTCATTGTCTGGAGAAATTCTCAGCATAGCCAACTTGCATCTCAAGGTTTTTGATTCTGTCTGGTATCCCAAACTCTGAATTTAACTCTGACCAATAGCGCAATGGGATAAGGTTGCTGTCATATCAGGCTATCATGACCGTCCGATCTTTACAATATCGTCGTGTGTGGGCCTTCCCCAACCTGTGGTTACTTCCGGTGGAGGTGATGATAAGATCTGCCTGTTCACTGTAAAATCAGTATCGGACAACGAGGTATTCTGCTACAGCTCCTATGCCGTCCAATGTTTCATCGATTCTTCACAGGACGACCCGGAGCCGCTAGAGCTCGCCTCTGTTATACCGAATGCACATGCTGGCGAAGTGAACTGTTTGGCGTGGTCATCTGATCTGAATCCGCCGTTGCTAGCTTCCGCTGGGGACGATCATATTGTTAAACTTTGGTCCTTGACCGATTAATACCATTTTGTTGGAAGCAAATTCAGGAATGAACCTTTTTTATTTCCTCTTTCGCCTGCGCCAATCTTGTAACTATCAAATTGTCACAGAGTTTGTAGGCTGTGCAATCTCTGATAATGAGGTAGGATCTTACGTATTTAGAAAGCCCGTGATTGATGATGATGATGTTCCAGTAAATAAACAGCGATTTCGAAATATCTTGGTCAATCCGTTGGCTCTTTGCAGGTTACGTTGAAAAAGGAGTTTCTCGGTATTTAATCATCACCAAATACGTCAGAATGACGTACAGTACACCCGGGAGTGAAAGCTCTCTCCGCCAGCGACCATACTGCCCTAATGCTTGTCGATGAAACAATCGAGCCTGTCTCATTCAGCTACTGCAAGTTAGGCATGTTTGGGTCAGCTATGTGTTTTTTCCAAACTGATGTTTCTGAAAAATTCGCTCTGCACAGAAAAATGATTTCCTTCAGGAAAAACGGAGCACTCCCACCAATTATAAAACCGGTATAAGTCGAATGGCGCACCGGGGCGATTCCATTTCTACCTTCAGATTGACAATTTCTTGCAACAGCACAAAGATCTAATGCTTAATCTTAATGACAAAGATGATCAATTTTGGATCAGAAACCTTTTGCAGAACATCAAAAGCAAGAGCAACTAACCTAGCTTTTAACAATGCTGCTGCAGCGAATGAAAGCGATAACCCTCCTCAGCTGGCCATTGTGTGAACAACAGACAGACGACCGACTAACTCCTGTCAACCGCTTCAGTGTTTGGCAAATTTCCAAAGATTTCACAAGCAAATCTATATTTCTTGTTTATACATTTTTTGATTTCTTTTTGTTTTGTCGACGCTTTTTCTTGGGAGGCTTACTAGCCTCGCAGCGTTCGACCCCGATGTCTTTGCCCTCTTGCTCAGTTTCGGATTCCTCATCCCAAGCAGAACCTTGTCCCAATCCAATCGAATTTCTTGCACTTAGATCTGACAACGCTGACTGAATAGCTTCTTTGCTTTGTGCTGATGTCACCTAGAGCGGTCATCAGATCATGATGTCAATTGCAGGTTAACTCCAAACCTTCTTGACAACAACGGAAACAACACCAGGTTTGACCTCGGTGAGCTCTGACACAGTGTTGATATTCCCTGCAGGTTTCTTCTTGACCAACACATCGAAATCAATAGCATCGTCTACGTCGTCGCCGTCCTTCTGGAGGGCGTCCGCTTCATTTGTATTTTGTGGAAATATTTTGTAGCATTTCGATGTCATTCCACTGACGGGATGTGAATCCAAAGTCTTTAGAGCTGGAAACATAGCACGGATGGTACTTTTGTAATCGTCATGGTCGCAGATGGGGTTGCCGAGAAGATTCAGATGCTGTAAGGATGGGAGAGTTTTCAGCGGTTTTAACGCATCAAATGATGTTATACGATTACGACCGAAGTCGACTAGTTCCAGCTTGGCGTTATTTTCGATCACGATGGGAATTGAGGTGAATCTATTGTCATTGAGACGCAACTTGGTCAGCCCATGAAGAGCAGCGAAGGTCCTCGGAAGCGAAGACAGGCGATTGTGAGATGCTGAAAATGTATCCAATCTAAGAAAATATGTCAACCCTTGTAATCACGATTGAATTATAGAAAAAATCGAAAACGAAGGATTGCTAGAGATTGATGCTGATCAGCGGAAAATATAGTAAAGTGAACAATAACTGGAAGAAAAATGCAATGACCCATCAGTAATAAAAAGCACGTCGTTTTAAAAACCGAAGCAAAAGGACAAATAAAATAATGATAACAAGATGTTCAGAGATGAAAGACAAGGCTTTACAAAAGATAAAATGACAAGCAACCGACGATTTCAAGCCAGGCCAAGCAACATCTGTAACATCATCAAGTTCGTTGTGTGAAACAACAAGAGTTTTCAGACACTGTAATCCTTTAAGCTTAGGAAGACGACGTAATTTGTTATGGCCGAGTAAAAGCGCCACGAGAGAAGCGAATTTCGGTAATCCCTGGACCAAAA
Source organism: Polymyxa betae (assembly GCA_003693705.1). NCBI lineage: Eukaryota > Endomyxa > Phytomyxea > Plasmodiophorida > Plasmodiophoridae > Polymyxa > Polymyxa betae. The sequence continues at coordinate 5,333 of RBZT01000695.1, forward strand.
TTAGCATTGCTTGGAAGCCGCAGATACCACGCCATTCGTGAAAAGCATACATCTATCTGGATCAGTTCATTGCGTGAAAGATTCAGGAATTTCAGATTTTTCCAGTTCATGAGATCCTCAGCGACCAACTGTTTGATATTGCAGTTTGAGGCGGAGACATATTCGAGATCGGTATTGTCTCGGATGCCGTGAAGAGATTCGATCGGGTTCCGATCCAGTTCAATTCGCCGCAGTATGACCATCTCGCTGATATCATCCAGCTCGGTGAAGCCCTGATCTACAACCTTAACCTTCGTCATGGTTCGGTGATCAGTGCCAACACAGCCATAGGCAGACGCCTGCAGTGCATTGAGGATGCGTTTGGGTTTATCATCCATGATGCTGTCAGATCCTGGAAGAATGTTCCCAGGCAGGGATCGATGAAAGAACAGTCTCAAGAAATGCGAATCGCAATTTTAAAACCTGAGGGAACCCGCAACTGGAAAATCTGCGCAATTTCAAAACATCCCGTAATTTTCAATGACATGAGAAACATAAACTGTAACATTCATGGACAATTCTGTAAAATGCTGCAAATGGTGCGTAGAGATAACTGCGCAGTTTGGCATCTGCGGTTGGGCAATTCTCGTTAACCACCACCGTGGTGACGTTGTAGGGTGTTGATGGAGGACATCGAGAAGCTCACACAATATGGCTACAAGGCCAATGCCAACTTGGTCTTGAATGCTGAGAAAAGGCCTCGCGATCTGGGCCCGACTGGCGAGGTACTGGCATTGCCCGAGAGCAGCAATCCTAAGGAGCTTCGCAAATTGATGGGTGCTCGGTAATTTCTCGGCTTCTTTCGTGTTTTGCATTGTAATGGATGTTCTGGATCCAGAGCGGTCACTTCGACCGCTGAGGCTGATTCCGATTTACGTAAGCGTGTCGAGAAAAGGAGAACAGCGGCTGCAGCCGGGCAGGTGTCAACTGTTATGCAATCGTTAAAGAAAGCGTCGAATATCCTTGATGTGGACGTTTCTTGTACGTTTTGTTTTGAATTTTTCAGATGAATCTTGAAATAACAATTGATTCAGCCACATACGAGCCAAAAACACAGGAAACGAAAAGGATCTTTTCAAATTTAATGGCGATTGCGAATCAGTTGATGGGCGGTCAATCACACGCCGTTGTGCACAGTGCCTGCGAAGAAATTCTTGATATTGTCAAATCAAAAGAAGGGTACTTCATTCGGCAGCATTCCAAAGATATGTGCTCAGCTATATGTAGTGGTAGCGGGCAAGCTGGAGCCGCTTTGGCAGGCACCAAAGACGAGATTAGTCACCTTCTCAACTGTCATATTGACGATGATACATTCCGTCAGATGCTGTCCCTCTGTGGGCGAGTGAATGATTTCCAGAAGGTTGGGCCTTTGTCTTCGTTGAATGCGACATTTCTTACGTTTTGGAATTTTTGTTAGGAATATTCCATTTTTTTGAACGGAAAGTAATTTTTGAATTAATGATTTTGTTTATTGTCATCCACAGAGATTCGTCGTGCTGGTTATCTAACTTCTTGTTTATTGCGTTCACTTTGAATCAAAAATGTTTTCTTATATTGTTCTTTTTGGACTTTCTTTTCGGAACACGTTATAATTTCAAGCAGATCGCAGACGCTGAAGACGGCATGGATGAGGATCTGGGTGTTGCTGTTGTCTTTCAAGGTAGAGTTCCTTTTTCGTATGTATTTCGGGTAACTCAGTCTTGCCAAAGATGAAGAGAACGAAGGCGACGACATGGACGGCGCTGGTAGCGAGCTGGACGAAGTCCTCGACAGTGAATCGGAAGCTGAAGAAGATGAGCAGGGTCCGACTTTGGTCCAGAAAGAACAATCCAATGATGTCGATGTTGACGGTCACGGTGATCTAATGCAGGTTGGCGTCGCATTAATGTTCGCTTTCAGTCTTCAATATAATTTTAGAACGAAACCTCCGCGGATATGGTGAATCCGAAAGAGGTCGATGCCTTCTGGCTCCAGAGGCAAATATCGACTTTCGTCGGAGATCCTGTTGAGGCCCAATCAAAGGCCGAACAAATTCTTTGTATGCTGTATAATTTCTTGTCATTTCTTTTCTGACAATTGTGTTTAGCGATTTTTGCCCAATCGATGGACGTTCGGGCGATGGAAAACGCTGTCGTCAGAACAATTGGCTTTGAGAATTTCGCCTTCGTCAAGATTCTGTTGCTTAATTGGCAGACCATTCTGTGGTGCACACGATTGGCTCGCGCTAGGAACGACGCTGATCGCGCTCGGATCGAAGATACTATGTTCGCCCAACCGGCTTTACGTGGTCTTCTGCAATCATTGCATGTGACACGAGGGACGGCTGCTGCTCGTGGGAAAGACCTGGAAAGATCGCTTCATAAAGAAGCAGCGGCCTTGAAGAAAGGTGCCGCTGGTCCTGAGCAAGCGGGACAGGAACGTGCTTCGGAATGGGGCACAGCTCGCCGACCCGCTACTAAAGTTCTCGATCTACAATCGCTTACTTTTCAGGAGGGTGGCCATTTCATGAGTAACACGCAATGGGTACTACCCAAGAACTCTTGGAAAAAAGACCATAAAGGTTGATTTTCTCATTTCCTTTGATTTTCGTACATTTATATGCTGTCTGTAAGGTTACCAAGAGATCTTCGTTCCAGCACCAACCGCCGCCAAACCGTCGGTATCCTCTCTAGTCCAGATCACTTCAATGCCAAAATGGGCACAATCTGCCTTTGGCGGGTGCGCTGAATATCGAACTGCTGTTGCCATGACTGATTTATGACCAGGTCGTACAAAGCCCTAAACCCTGTGCAATCGCGTGTTTATCGCCATGCTCTGCTCTCTGCTGAGAACTTGCTGCTGTGTGCACCGACGGGGGCGGGCAAGACCAACGTCGCTATGCTCTGTGTCTTGCGTGAAATCGGTCTGCACATTAACAAAGAGACGGGCCAGGTCGACTTGTCTGCTTTCAAGGTTGGTCTGATGTCGTGCTGGTTCGCTGTCTGATTACCTCTGTGTAGATGGTATATGTGGCTCCAATGAAATCTTTAGTGCGGGAGATGGTGGGCACCTTCTCAGAACGCTTAAAGAGCTACGGGATCGTAGTTCGGGAGCTCTCTGGTGACACAACTCTATCCCGCGATGAGATCAAGGATACTCAGATACTGGTGACCACTCCGGAGAAATGGGATATTGTTACTAGGAAGAGTGGATATTCTGCCATTGCTAGTCTCGTCAAGCTGATCGTTGTTGATGAAATCCATCTTCTTCATGATTCACGAGGGCCCGTGTTAGAAGCTATCATCAGTCGTACTGTTCGGGAAATCGAGGTAACATTAACATTTCATGACCATGGGTCCGCTAAATGACCCTTTTTAGCAAACACAAGAAATGACCAGAATTGTGGGTCTTTCAGCAACATTACCCAACTATGACGATGTTGCAGAGATGCTCCGCGTTTCTAAATCTGGCTTGTTCGTATTCGATCACACGTTCCGACCTTGTCCTCTACAACAAATCTATATCGGAGTCACTGCCAAGCGTCCTTTCAAGCAATATCAGGTGAAATCAAGCTGTCTGTGGTCTTTAGTTTATCTTGGACGATTTGGTTTTTGCTTTTATTTTGAACAAATTGATTCCTGCACTTTCCTGTTTTCCTCCGATTTTGCACACGGTTTTTATTGTAAATCGGTATTTGACGGAGACTTGTTGTGACCAGATGATGAATGATCTATGCTGGGAGCGTGTTCGTGAGCAGGCTGGTAAGAACCAAATTCTGGTTTTTGTCCACTCACGTAAAGATACTGCCACAACTGCTCGTTTTCTGCGAGACAAAGCGCAGGAGACTGACGCACTGCAGTATTTCGTGGCTCCTACATCAGGCTCTATGGCCATTTTATTGGAAGAATCGAAAGCTGTTCAGTCTCAGGATCTCAAAGACTTAATTCCAACTGGTCTCAGTTAAAAAACGCGACTGAAGCCGTACTGACGCTGTCGATTAGGGTTCGGTATTCACCACGCTGGTCTATCTGTCACCGATAGACGTCTGGTCGAAGATCTGTTCGCCGAAGGACACCTGCAAGTCTTGGTCTCTACCGCTACATTAGCATGGGTGTGTCATTGGGTTTATGGTTTCTTGCTGTTAACCGCAACTTACAGGGTGTCAACCTGCCAGCCCATTCAGTCATTATCAAAGGCACGCAGGTCTATTCGCCGGAACTTGGTAAATGGACGGAGCTCTCCATGCTTGATGTCATGCAGATGCTGGGTCGTGCTGGGCGACCTCAGTTCGACACCTACGGCGAAGGTGACTTGGCGTGCTGTATCCTTTTTGCACACTAAATGCTTTCTTGTACTGCAGGCACGATTTTGACCACGCACAAAGAGTTGAAGTTCTATATGTCACTGCTGAACGAACAACTGCCTGTCGAATCTCAACTGTTGTCTCGATTACCGGACTCCTTGAATGCCGAGATCGTTCTTGGCACAGTCCGCAACGCTCGCGAAGCATCTCAGTGGCTATCGTACACATACTTGTACGTCCGAATGAAGAACGCTCCCCATTTATACGGACTCACTGAGGTAATCGCTGTGTGTCGGATTGGCTCTGACCTAATCATTGATTTTGTTCTATCTGTCTCAGGAGGATGTTGAAGAGGATCCGACTCTTGAACAGCGACGTCTGGATTTGATTCACTCGGCGGCCACCATTCTGGGTGGGTTCAATTTAGTGGGCTTGTACGGCGCACGACTGATACCACTGGTTCAGATCGCGCTGGTCTGGTACAATATGAACGCAAGAGCGGAACGCTGCAAAGCACGGAACTTGGCCGCGTGGCTTCGCATTACTACTTGTCGTACCGATCCATGTCAACATTCAGTGAATATCTGAAACCGATCATGTCGGATATCGACTTGTTACGTGTTTTCTCGCTGTCCGAAGAGTTCAAACAGATCGGCGTTCGTGAAGAAGAGAAAATCGAACTGGCCAAATTATGTGATAAGGTTCCCATTCCGGTTAAGCAGACTCTGGACGAGCCCAGTGCCAAAGTCAATATTCTGTTACAAGCGTATATTAGCCGATTGTCGATGGAGGGTTATGCCCTTCTCGCTGATCTTGTCTATGTCACACAATCGGCCGGCCGTTTGATGCGCGCCCTTTTTGAAATCTGTCTTAGGCGAAAGGTTGCTTTTTTTCGCAACTGTATTTTTTAATGTGTTTCTGACTTGCTGAATATTGCCGTCTTGTAGTGGGCGGATAACGCTGCTCGTGTTTTGCGTCTATGCCAGATGGTCGATCATCGTATGTGGGCTGTTGAAACACCCCTGCGTCAATTCACTGGCAAGCAACGTCTGCCATCCGATGTTCTTCGTAAATTGGAAAAGACGCATCTGGCATGGGATGCTATCTGCGACCTGGAAGTACACCAGATTGGTGAATTAATCCGTCTCCCAAAACTCGCCAAGCAGGTCCATCGTCTGATTCATATGATACCGAAGCTGGATGCTAGGTCTGGATTATCGATTAATCTGTTTATTTTAACTTATTGAACGGTCAGTGCAACATTCCAACCAGTTACTCGGACAACCCTTCGAATAGATCTGACTTTGACCGGCGATTTCCTCTATGATGCCAATGTCCACGGCTCTTCACAATCGTTCTGGATTCTGGTCGAAGATCAGGATGCGGAACAGGTTGGCTATCTTTATTCAGGATCTTCGTATCACTAATTCATCCACTCAGATTCTCCACCACGAGATGTTCGTTCTTCGAGGCGCCTTTGTTCAGCATCCGCATACATTATCGTTTACCGTCCCTATTCTGGAGCCGATGGCTCCTCAATATTTCATTCGTATTTTATCTGATCGGTTAATGCATGCTGGAGCTACACTGCTTTATAGACTCAGTGCGTGTTATAGATGGCTGGGGTCGTCGACCGTCCTGCCTCTCAGTTTCCGCGATTTAATCCTGCCGGATCGGTTTGCACCTCCAACTGAACTGCTCGATCTGCAGCCGCTGCCAGTCCGTGATCTTGCTGACCAACGTTTCATCGACCTGTATGGTGTTGATTTCCGCTTCTGTCACTTCAATAATGCATACTTGCTCAGATACGAGTTCGGCACTTTCAATGCGGTCCAGACACAAGTATTCCCATGTCTGTTCCAAACCGACCAGAACGCTCTGGTTACGTGTCCAACTGGAACGGGGAAGACCGCCTGCGTCGAGTTCGCTTTGTTCCGCATGCTGCAAACGTACCCGAATGGTCGTGCTGTCTACTTGGCGCCGAATGCGGCCCTGGTTCAGGCCACATTATCAAGTTGGCTTGAACGACTCGGTTTGAATTTGTTGGTCGATGCTTGAGTTTCGTGTTTAAAGTGAAATAGGTTCTTTTGTTCGTATTGGTCTGCTTTCAGGAGATATGCAGTCGGATCTGCAGATCTTTACAGCTTCTCAGGTTATTGTCTCCGACCCAACGAGCTTTGATGCGCTTTCACGGAAATGGCGTTCTCGTCCAGTCCTGCAGAATATCAATCTCGTCATTGTTGACGATTGCCAGTTCCTTGGTGCCGCTATCGGCCCGGTTATGGAGATTGTTGTCTCGCGTATTCGCTTTATCTCGAAACAGCTGGCTCGCCCCATTCGTGTTGTTTCGTTTGGTGCCTCGGTCGCTAACGCTGCTGATATTGCCCATTGGTGTGGCGTTTCTCCCAAATGTGTCTTCGCATTCGGGACATCTGTGCGTCCCGTCCCAATTCAGATAGCCATGCGTGGTATCGAATTCCATGGACAAGAAGATCGCCAGCAGGTTCTAATCGTTTTTGTTTTTGGAGTTTTGTTCGTCCGGATGCTTATCGTTTTCCTCAGGCTATGGTACGGCCTGCCTACACATCCTTCGTGCATTCGTTCGATGAGAAACTGGCAGCGGACCCGAACGCTAATCCACAAATTATCCTGTTTGCCCCGAGCAGACAACGTGCGCGACGGTTTGTCACGCTTTGACTCTCTACATGCTGGCCCTGATCTCATTGTTGTAGAATTTCGGCCGTCATTGTCGCCATGGCGTCCAGTGAATCGCCGGCCAGGACATTCCTGCGAGGTGTCGACCCGGATGAACTCGAACGTCAATACTTAGGAGATGTCGCCAATGTTGCTCTACGCTCGGCGCTAACCCGTGGTGTCGCTTTCCTTCATTCTGGGTAACTTTGGTTCGGTACGCCTTTACTGTCTGCTTAACAAAATGTTATTGTTAGATTAACGTCTGAAGAATCTGGCGTGGTCCGCAGCCTGTTCATGGCCGGTGCCATCGGCATCGTTGTTGTCGCTCATGATTTACTGTATGAGCTGGGCGGACTCCGTGCTGATCATGTTACCGTAATTGGATCGCAATATTATGATGGTGTTGAGAAGAAATTGGCCCATTACTCAATTATGACCGTCGAGGGCATGGTCGGTGCATGTGGACGTCAAGTACGGGATTATCTTATCTGTATTTGTTTCTGTTATTTAACTCTGTTAGGGTCTGGATAATCGCGGATCCGTGGAGATTTATTGCCATCGGTCACAGTCGCCGGCCTACTCGAAATTCCTGCTGGATTCATTCCCTGTTGAATCTCACCTTGATCAAGTGATCGGTGAACACTTAAATGCCGAAATTGTTAATGGTACGATTCGCAACGTGCAGGATGCCGTTGACTACTTGACCTGGACCTTCCTATATCGTCGTCTATCTTGTAATCCCAATTATTACAATCTCAAAGGAACCTCACATCGTCATTTGTCTGATTACTTATCTGAGGCCATCGAGAATGCCATTGAAGACCTGGCACAATCCGAGATGATCTCTCTGGATGAGGCTGACGTGTCACCTCTGAACTTAGGCATGATCGCCGCTCATTACTACCTCAAGTATATGACCATCGAGATGTTCGCACAGTCGTTATCAGGTGCTACACGTCTCAAGGGAATACTGAACCTGGTCTCAGCCGCAACCGAATTCGATACGCTGCCAGTCCGGAAATTCGAGGAGAAGCAGCTTCAAGAATTGGCCAAACATTTACGGTTGGCACCGCCACCGTCGCCGGGTTCGTCGACGCCGCTCTATTACGATTCCCACACGAAGGCGCATCTGCTACTGCAGGCGCATTTCTCGCGCTTGCCTTTATCGGGCAACGTCCATCAGGATCTACAGACATTCCTACCGGAATCCATCCGATTGATTCAGGCCATGGTCGATGTTATATCCAGTCAAGGATGGTTAATACCTGCCTTACAAGCTATGGACGTATCGCAGATGATCGTTCAGGGGGTCTGGGTCGATCAGCCCGGTGCTCAGCTCTTGCAGTTGCCGCATTTCAACGCTGAAACTGTCCAAAGATGTGTCGAGGCTAATATCACCACGATCGACGCGCTTGTTGAGCTCGATGACGACACTCGTAATCAATTGGTTCAACTTAGCGAAGAGAACATGGCCGATGTTGCCAATTTCTGTAACAAGTTGCCGAACCTGACGGTTGATGTCACATTGCCGAAAGGCGCTGTCCGAGCTGGATCGCGTACTTCCCTCGAGATTAACATTGAACGTGAGCACGACGAAAATGAGGAGTTCGTATTTGAGCCCGTTCTTGCGTCATCCTACCCGCGTACGCGACTGGAAGGATGGTGGCTGGTTTTGGGTGATGCCAAGGAGAACAAACTGATTGCCATCAAGAAGGTCGTACTGGGCAAAGTTCTCAACAAGGTGAAATTCGATTTTATTGCACCATCAGCCGGAACCCACAACCTGCTCCTGTATGCGGTCTGCGATTCATATGTCGGCGCTGATCAACAAATTGAGGTCACATTGGAGGTGGGTGAAGCAGAGAAAGTCGACAGTGGTTCCGATGATGAGATGCAGACTGATGAATGAATATCGTCTTGTTCGGTCTGCAGATCTTCTGCTCACATCACCAAAGCATTATCCGCTAAACCCATTCTATATTTCCCTATAAAATTTTAAACTTTTTTTATCTACCGATACCATACCAGATCTTATGCTGGCATAATACTCTTTAAGAAATGACCATCGGAAATTACTGCGAATCTGAAACCTAATGTGATGGTAAGCGTTTGGTTTTAGCGGTTTCTGGACATTCGAGAATGCGCCGTGGGCAACAAGCAAACTTTTGTTTCCCGATCGATGCAGTCAGAACTTATCACAGTGCAAAATATTCCTAATAAAACGATAACATCTGGTTGGATTGTCATTCTGTCAATTGGGTAATTAGACCATAGAATTGGCCCGTTTAAAAAACAGGTTTGAATTCGAAAAAAAAAATCTACTGGAAGCATATGTTATGGTCGCCAAAGTCATGCTTACGACAAGTGAAATTTCGTTGAATTAGTTGTTTACTCAAAAAGAGAGAATGAATATATTGATGTATTTTGAGCTCTTGTCCAGGCTAATAACCTACATGCGCTCTATGAAATCAGTCAGAATGATCGTGTGACGAATATCGGTGGATGGCGGCTCGAAATTCTTCAAGTCGGCCATCATCGACCAAGGTTGGGGGTGTTCAAGGGCGTCTCGAGCCTGTCATCTCTGCCCTCTGCTATGGTTGATCATTAGAGTGTAGGCGCTGCTGCTTTTCTGATGGTGTGTGGTAGCTGGAGTCTCTGTGGCCATTATTTTATTCAACAAAGCTGTTATCTCTTCATATGCCTTCAAGTATACAGATGTTATGGTCTGCTGCCATATGGTGACATCTGTCATTCTCATACAAATCCTTAAATATCATCAGGTTAGACTAACCTGTACGTCTCATTAAATGATTCTTTCAATGGTCTTATAGCTCATCGATCTGCCGGATTTTGACTACGAGACGGCCCGAAAGTCGATGGGGTTGGCGATCGCTTCGGTCCTTAATATTGTGATCGGTTTGGAGGCACTTAATCGAGTTAATCTCGCAATGTTCACAACATTAAGGAGGCTGACAGCCCTAGGTCGGCTGTTTAGGGGGTTTTTAAGTTTTCATTTTCAACTTCATCTTGTATTTATTATTTATGAAAGAAATCTCTTCCATTCTGATTTCCGTTTTTTGACATTAATTTGCAGCGATCGTAGCATTGGAGTATAAAGTGCTACATGTGATTCCTGATAAGGATCCCATGATTGGTGTTGCATTAATGCTATTTGGGTCAATTATAGCTGGTCTGGGTGATCTTAGCTTCGATATGATCTCGTATATGTTTGTTGTATTTAATAATCTGGCGTCGGCTGCCTATCTGGTTTTAATGAAAACATCGGGGAACTCGAGTTTAGGCCATTGGAGCGTATTTTACTACAATTGCCTGTGCTCGATTCCATTCCTTATTGTTGTCTGTCTAATTCGTGGCTCCTTTACAAAAGCAATGCAATTCCCGCTACTAATGCACCCGCCTTTTATCGCTGCATTCTCCATGTCAGCGTTGCTATCATTCTTCTTAAACTATTCCACGTTCTGGTGTACCAGAACAAATTCAGCTTTAACAACCAGTATTACAGGTGCTTTGGTTAAGTAAGAGGATTTGTATGTATTGATATTTGGTGATTAGGACAAACAAAAAATTTATTAACAACAGTGGTCGGAGTAGTGCTATTCGATGGAATTTCAAAATCCAGAATGAATCTGACAGGATTAGCGATCAGTATGCTGGGCAGTGTTATTTATGCCTGGACCAAATTTCAACAGAATCGTAGTCCGAAATCAGCTGCTAAAGTTGATGAAGACAAGATGTTGATTCCATTAAGAGTTCGATCAATATAATATATGTAAGATTGCTGTTTCGATGTGCATCCCAACCATTGAAGTCGAGAGAAGCGTGTTTTGTCATGTAGTTAGGGTTGTTGCTTCATTCAAAGAACAATCCACAAGATGTGAGGGCGCAGCCTATTTCAGGCCGCTCCTCTCCGATCCGATCCCTGTCCCTCATCTTGATCGTTGCACGATTTTCTAATCGGTTTTATCCTATTGAATATGTCAGAGTCGGCATCAGATTCATTAGCCGCCTTGAAAAAGCTCAAGGTCGCTGAGCTGCGCGAACAGCTTAGTGCCATCGGTCTTCCAACTAATGGTCTAAAATCTGACCTGGTCGATCGTCTTTTCAAAGCGCTACACCCGGAACAGACTGTCGTCGATAGCCAGAACGAGGCTGTCAAGAATGTAACCGAATTGGCGACTCCTCGAGCTCCAACTTCGCCTGTTAAAAATCACCCAGCTCCGAAATCGCCTTCGAAGACGAATTCAAATCCTGTCAATGAGGGTGGGAGGCATTTTTGTTATCTTTATTATACATTCAATGTTTTTATTATCTTATAGAGAAGGAGAAAGCGGAGACTGCATTATCAGCGAACGAATTGCAGGATTTGAAACGAAAGAGGGCAGAAAGGTTCGGTGTGGCAATCCCTGAGTCCAGCTCAACCAATGAGAAACCCGAGCAAAAGCACAACTCAAAATTAGATGGTCCTTTGGGAAGTAAGAAACGAGGTCGTCAAGAGATTGCTGCACCAAAGTTAAACTTAAGGTCAGGTATCCGATCTGTTCTTTCCGAAATTGCTAAGTACGATATTAGCGATCCTGACGTTCAGAAGCGATTAAATAGATTTGGGGTGCAAACGCACGACCCTAATTCGATAGTTGCCAAATCTGTTGCGGTTGAAGAAGCCAAAAGGGTGAGCAGCTTCAAAACTTTGACTTTTATGAATTTTGATTGATATCGTGCTAGAAGAAGGAAGAGCGCCTGAAGAAATTTGGGAGTATTGTTCGTGACGAGACTCCTGATGTGGCAGAATTTCATGCTGCTATTGCTGCTAGGAAGGCTCGATTCGACATGGCTTGAAATCTAACATCGATCTGTTCATCAGCGATATTTTTATCATCGTTGATGCTTATCACTTAATTCATATAAAATATTTTATTTTTAATAAGTTGTCGCTTTAAAATTTGGAAAATGACAGTAAATTGCTTTGATGATTTTGATCAATTAGCCAGCGCCCTTTCAGTAAAATCGGAGTTCTGGTCTCGGAGTTGAACTTGTTGAGTACTGATCTGATCGTCATAATGGAGTCGAATAAGAGATGTCAGGATATAGGAGATCTGCCACCATCTAAGAGATTCCATCGTATTAGTGCCAAACCTGTATTATTAGCTGGTGCTGCTAGTGATACTGGCAAGAAGAAGATCTATGAAGATCGCTGGTTAATAACTGATCAACTATTTGCTGTATTTGATGGTCATGGTGGTCATCAAGTATCTGATTATCTCGTTAATCATTTCCAGTCTGTATTTAATGCTGAACGAAGTAAAGGCGTGACAATGAAAGCGATCCTGAACTCGACATTTAAAACGCTTGATGTGGATGTATTGAACATTTCTGATATTGGACAATATTTTACATTTTGCTGTGTTCGGATGAATAATATTGTGTGCTGGGTGTGACGATAGATTCTCGATAAGATCGATGATGAAAGTGGAAGTTGTGCTGTGATTTGTGCTGTTCATGATGAGACATTCTGGCTTGCTAATCTTGGTGATTGTCGAGTATTTGATTATTTTATTCTTATTAGACTAATTGCTCATCTGTGTTTGTAGGCGATATTGGCCAGGAAACCCTCGTCCGATGCCGATTCCTTCCGTGCGATCGTAATTGACTTCATCGAGCGAATACATTACAGTTGATGTGTGATTATGTTTGTATAGCCATTAAGCAAAGAGCATATGCCAATATATGCTGCTGAATCACAACGAATTAAACAGGCTGGTGGGTATGTTCAAGATGGACGTGTTAATGGACGATTGGAAGTCTCACGAGCATTTGGTGATAAATCATTAAAACGATCTGGAGTCATATCAACGCCTTGTTGGACATGTTGTACTGATCCATTTAATTATTGCTAATATTTGTATTTAGATGTCTGTCATTTCAAATTCAAACCTAAAACCGATTCATTCATCGTAATGGCATGTGATGGATTATGGAAAGTTATGGAATCGCAAGCTGTTGTTGATTTTATTGTGGATAAACTCGAGAATGCGGATATCACTAATACTACTAATAGTAATGGTGATAATCTTGCACGATATATTGCTAGACAATTACTAACACATGTTGTTGTTGACAAATATGCTAAAGATAATGTCACGATTATCATTGTTTTATTCAATTCCAAATAAAGCCAAACAACAGGATATTTCATCAATCCAGCTTGTGTTTGGGTTGAGGAAGTGCGCCGTCGGACTCCGAAATCTTGATCTGGAGTCCGTGATCGCCTTTATCAATCAATTTCTGAAAGAATGTCGTGTGATCCAGGATCTCAACTGAAACATGTAGTATTAGATTCAGCTGTATTTCTATCTGGAACTACAATCTCACTACTTCAAAAGTTCTTCTCAATTGGTGCTGAATTAGTCACTATTCATGAAGTTCTGAATGAAATTCGTGATGGAGCTGCTCGTGCTCGTCTTGAATCTTTACCATTTCGTATAGAGACACGTGAACCATCAGCAGATGCTATGGCAGCTGTCGCTAGATTCTCAAGAGAGACTGGTGATCTATCTGTATTATCTATAACAGATTTAAAAGTATTAGCATTAACATATGAATTGGAATTACAACACCATGGTACTGAACGTATTCGGCAACATCCCAAATCATCACGTTCTATTCTGCCTAACGGACGTCCTCAAAGATCTGTAAAATTAAACAATAATAACAGCAAGACATCCATTGATAATGTTATTGAGCAGCTTGATCAGGTTGATCTTAGTATGTACTGCCATCATATTATTTCTGCATTTATTCAGATTTGTTCACAGAAGATGAGGATCAACATTCGAAACTAGATTCTCCGTCAACATTGGAAGATAATTCTGCAGGACAAAAACAAGATGTTGAGACCGATCCCGAGCTAAAAGAGAGTTCGCGAATTTCTGAAGATGTCATCAACGGGGTAGAAGAAGCTTTACAGAATTCGGAGAGCGTCGCTCGCGAATTTGAACAAGATTCTGCTAGTTTGGAAGGCGTTGTCTGTGATGATGAAGTCTCAGAAGGATCAGAAGATGATGGCGATACGGAACAGATCTCTGTTGATAATGATCATGAGGTGGATAATGTAGCTGCTAATGATAGTGATGATGGTGAATGGTGAGATATACATTGAATATCCATAGAGTTCTTATATTATTGTAATATGTAGGATTACTGTACAGAATCTGCATAATCGTCATCGATCTGGTCCTGGACGTCCCAGGACACATCAGAAACCATCAATACCTTTATCATCATCATCAACAGTGACATGTATTACAACAGATTTTGCTATGCAGAATGTATTGGTCCAAATGGGACTTCGATTAACTGCATTAGATGGACGTTCTATAACATCATTAGCACAATGGGTATTACGATGTTGTGCTTGTATGAAGATTACATTAGAGTATGTTTGATATATTGGTATAGACGGGTATCAGATCATTGATTGTTTATTATAGATTAGAGAGGATATTCTGTCCATCATGTGCTGGACAAACATTAACTAGAAGTAGAGTCAAAGTAACATCTGGTGGATGGATTAAATATAAACATACACGTCCTAAACCTGCTAATCTACGTGGTACTATATATTCTATACCTAAACCTAAAGGTGGACGTAACAATACTGATCTTATTCTCAGGTTTGTCATATCTATCTGTCATATCAATACAATACTAATTCTGCATTATAGAGAAGATCAGTTACTGAAGATGATGCCCAAGACGAAGAAGAAATCTAGCGAAGATCTGTTCGAAGACGCTAGTGAGTTTGCATGGCGTAAGACAGGCGCTAGTCTTCGTCAACAAGTTGGACATCCACGTGGTAAATGTGTTAATGAACCTATTAAGAAAACTGCTAAAAGGAAACATCGACGTTAATCAATGTTATGCTTACATTTATCAATATAATACATTGATAAACAGATGCTGGAACCTTTCTCTACACTTCTACAGTACGACCGAAACTATCAAGCCTGTTCTAGAGGGCATACTGCACCTTGGAGATCATTTATAAAGCGCATCCTCATAGATGGAGCAAGTAATCGTGGGCCCTGAACTTGAGTCAGTAACAGTTGCAGTTGTGATGATACGATACCGGTTGTTGGACTCTGATCCCACGTTACTGGTTATGTAACAAGGTGAGTGTGTCATATAGACTGTACTGTCCTGTATGATCTGTTCCTCTCTCTCTATATATATATAAGAGAGGGTTGTGTTCCATTATGAACATCATTATCATAACCTCCGATCATGATTATCGTCAGCATCAGTATTGTAATATGTCTAATACTGATCTCTGTCCAATCTAAGTCACATCACCATTCTGATATCCTACAAGCTCAATTCTCCTTTGATCTACAGGATTCCATTACTATCTCTACTGATAAGACACATCTATATCATAGTAGTGAATGGGTGGCTGTATCATGGTCAGGTATCCCTCAACCTAAACCTAATGATTGGATTGGACTCTATTCTCCTGCCAATGTTGATGTTCGACAGACAGCACCAATCAAGCTTAAATTTGCCAGTAGCAGTGACGACCATTTGAAGAGTGGATCTGGGACATTACTCTTCTCTGTTTTAAATATGAGATCGGATCTGAAATTTGTCCTGTTTCGTGGAGGTGTTTCAGCTCCTGTCAAGGTTGCTGAATCTAAAGTAATCTCATTCGATAATGTTAATGAACCGGTCTCTGCTCATTTGTCGATTACGGACGAGACGCCAAGACAGCTGAGACTTTCATGGACCAGTTTGAATACTGAGAGCCCATCAGTTCAGTATTGGATTGATGATACCAAGTATGAATCTCGTGCTCAGAGTGTGAGCTATACACGAGAAGAGATGTGTGGACCACCTGCATCTGGATATGGATGGAGAGATCCTGGTACTATTCATCATGCTCTTCTAACAGGATTGAAACCTTCATCATCGTTTCAATATCGATATGGATCTGACCATACTGGATGGAGTCATGTTATGACTGGGCATGTACCACCTAATGCAGGTGATGATTATGTCACATTCTATACATTTGGAGATCTTGGAACAGCATCACCTGATGGAGCTCTACAACCATTCTGGACACAACCTGCCAGTCGAAAATCTACTGATTTTATCTCCAGAAATGTCGAGGCTGCCGATTTCGTTCTGCATATTGGTGATATCTCATATGCAGTTGGGTTTCAAGCATCTTGGGATTCGTTCTTTAATCAGATCGCCCCAATCTCACAGACCTTACCCTATCAGGTTGCTATTGGCAACCATGAACGTGATTATGAACATTCCCATGGTTTATTTGAAAGTGATGATAGTGGTGGTGAATGCGGTGTTCCATATCAGCGACAATTCCCGATTCCATCTGGATCATTTAATCAGACATGGTATTCTATGGAGAGTGGCCCTGTACATATTCTGGTTATGTCAACAGAGCATGACTTCCATCAAGGCTCGGATCAGTACACATTTATTGAAAACGACTTGAAGAATGTGAACCGAGAGAAGACTCCATGGGTTATCGTTGCTGGTCATCGTCCAATGTATGTTGATACGTCCGTCGATTTATACGGTGATGCTTCTGAGAAGTTCGTGTCTGAAATGTTGAGAAATGAGTTGGAGGATTTATTGGTCAAGTACAAGGTCGAGCTGGCTTTTTGGGGTCACGACCATTCTTATCAGCGCTCATGTCCTGTCTATAATGAGAACTGCATTAAGGGTAAACAGTTTGATGGTGGCAATACGTTTATTAATTAACACATTTAGTGGCTGCAAGTACGGATGGATATCTTGGTCCTATTCATCTTGTTGTTGGATCTGCTGGTATGGATTTATCACCAGATGGGGCCAAAGTACCGCCAGGCTGGCTTCATACTCGAGTCGATGATTTCGGCATTGGCTTGGTTAAGGCCAGCAAAACTCGTCTTCTATTCCAGTTTATTTCGGATAAAAGCGAGCAGGTCCTTGACGAGATTCTGTTGCAAAAGCGCCCGAATGTAAGTTCAGATCGGGTTGGTGGCGTGGATATTGCCATAGCATAATTGTCTGTCCTGATCAAAACGTAACCATAATTCCTTGTCTGAATACTCAATACTGTATAACCAAAATAAAACATTCAAGAACCACACAATGCATGCCTCATGCCTGTAATGGTGCTCAAAATCCAAAAGTGAATGGGCTCAGCCGGTAATCGAAACCGGGACCTCTCCGACCCGAACGGAGAATCATGCCACTAGACCACTAAGCCATATTAATTACCAATGGATCCCTCTGCATACAAATGAACTCAACATTCATGTTTATTTCGGTGCAGCAGTTCGTTGATGTGCTTTACGCCCAGCTCCTCGTTGTAGGGTTTTAGGTCGGTTCACAATGCTAGTGCAGATTGGAATATGTCGCTCAGCTGCCTTAGCATTAAATCGTCTATCACAATGTGGGCATGGTACCAGATAGCAATCATTGGATCCATTGCTGGTCGTGGCCATTGAAACTCCTGGCTGTTTGCCTCGAGCCGATAATAGGGCGCCTCGGAGCTCTTCCGACTTTGCCTTCCACGTTGAGCGCGGTTTCACTTCAAGTGCTGTCGGTTTTGTCTTCTGGGCCAATTTCACGAAGGGAGCGAAGGCGGTCCCTCGTGTTCGGTGTTCGGCCGGATCGAACACTTTCCTTTTCTTGGGAGTTTTACAAACTTTTAAATGATGATGAACTCGTTCCTGGGCGAAATTCCTGCCACAGATTTGGCAAGGGACCAGTACGATCTCTTCCACTTCTTCACCAGTTGGCATTGGGGCTGATTTGGGGATCCGGCTTTGTGGTACTGCCCCCCGTTTGGTTTCCTTCATCTTGTTCTTGAGCAGCGATAGCTGTACTTGACGAATAGCATGGGGTGCTTGCCCTGGTTGAATACGTGAAGATTTGAGGTTCATGATTTAATATGAGACTTTTGAAGAATTTGAGCCCAGCTTCTTGGGAGGTACCCTTTATCTGATCTTGTACTGATCGCCATTACCGCTCACAATTAATTCAATGACCCTTAGCAGAATGCGATCATCATCACGTAACCATATCAAAACTCTTCCACATTTTGAAAGAATAAAATATCTGATTGCATTTCCAGCTTTACAATTTTAAACAACGAAAACTTGATTTACGATGAACGATTCGTTACCGCTGCAAAGTTTTGAAAACGTCAGATTGAAAGCTATGAAACAGATGTGAAGTGTGTCTGTGTGATACTCTTATTTGAATTAGCGCAATATTAACACATTGTCCTTTGCTGTCATTAGCTGAAGTCGGAACCCTATGGCCGACCCAGCCGCTCTTAGGCACCAATTACAGACAGCTGAGGCTCAATGGCATGCTGAGCGACTCAATCTAGGTAACCAGGGGTCTAATCGATTCCTGTCTGGATCTGAATCGTTGGATCAGAGCAATTATTACATCAATGTGAACGCGAACGAGAAGAATTGATCTCATCGCAGGCTCAATGCCAGAAGACAATCACAACCTCCAAACTAGAATTGGATCAGTCGCAAAACGAAATTCAGCGACTGAAACAGGCTCTGGAGCATTCAGATGATAAACTCAATAGATTGCAGTCTGCCAAAGATGAATTGGCCGCCGATCTTGAAGCAGAACGTACACGATCTGCTCAACTTATTTCCCATAATGCTGCTGTAGAAGCGGAAGTCGATCGATGTCGTGAGGAATGTGCTCGATATAGTGACAGACAAATCGAATTAACCAAACAAGTCTCTGAAGATACGTCGTAGTCGGAGTAATCACTAAAATGCTTCTAGGTGAACGAAACTGAGCGAGCTCTGGCGATGGAGAAAGCATTAATGAAACCAATTCAGATCCAACTCGGTAATGCAATTGCTCTTTTTCTTGGGTGAAGCCGATTCCGATATTCTTCAGCTGATGCTGAACAGAGACGAAAACTGTTACAGACACAGAATGAAACGCTTGAGCAAGAGTTGGAGTCACGATCTGAGCAGCTGCTTCATATTCAGAGGAAGCATGGAGGCCAGCTGGGTCAATTGACCAATGCAAACGAATCCCTACAAGCCCAATGTAAAGAATGGGAATCAAGGCACGGTTTAATGCAGATCAGGACAATTACTTGTCTGAATGTTGATGCAGATATCAGTCATCGGTTGATGAAGTCAATATGCTGAAAAGCAAATTAACCGAGGTCTTGAATCAAGCTCAAGAGGAACGTCATGCTTCTGTCAGTGCATCATGCCAATATCAAAGTTTCGTTCAAAAAATTTCATGATGATGTTGGTTGAATTTTGATCAGGTGAACTGGATGCCGAACAACGGCTGTCGGCGACATTGAAACGGAGTCTGAATGAGGCGAAAGAGAGCATATCGAACTTGGAAAATGCTCTTGAATCGTTAAAAACCGATTACAAAGATGCGACAGTTCGTGTCATCGAGCTGGAGGAGAAACTAGAGAAAACCGAAGCCGCTTTGAAAACGTCCGAAGAGAATGTCAACATAATGAAAAACGAGCTCGTTGTTCTGAACGATCAAAGTCAACCTCCTCTGCACATTGAACAACGTATTTATTGTTCAATGTTCTGCTGATTGAGTCCTGAATTGTTTCAGCTGGAGAAGTTGCGTTAAAAGGTGTCAAGATTGAAGATATTTACGGTCGCTTGATGCAGACCAATCAGCAATTAATTGAAGAGCGAGCTAAATCCAGGAAGCTGCAATTGTACCTTGAGCAGATTCAGGAAGAGGTTGGTGCGGCGTTTCTACAAATGTTAAGACAAAATTGAGATAATTTCTATCAGATCAATGAGCAATACCCTTTATTGCAAGAGCAACGAGCTGACTACCAAAATGTGGGTCGTAATTCCATGTTAGCGATCATCGACCTCTGAATATTGGGATTCAGTTGGTTAAAGTTAATAATAATCTGGCGTTACGAGTTCAGGAATGTAACTATCAAAGAGATCAACTTGAGCGAAAGGTGGTCAGACTCGTAGTGTTGGGACATCTCGCTCACTGATTCTCATAGTTACAACAAGCCCTTCAACGTTCTGAATCCGAATATAAACAACGTCAAGAGCTCATTCAGTTTGTATAAGAGCAATCTAAATTGTATTTGTCAATCGCTCATATGTGATGGTAGATTCAAAAGCAGGGTATTGAAGGATTCGATCAGAACGACGCCATGCAGGTCGCTATCGTTACCCAAGGTGACCCATTCTCCTCTCAATGCTAACGATTTGTTTTGATGATGGTTGAAGATGGTAATGATGCAAGTTCTTGGCGTAAATTAGTGGAGCAGCTGGAAGAAGAGCTTAATAGAAGAGATCTGCAATTGGCTCGTCTAGAGACTGAAATTCGCAGTCGCAATCTGTTGACGTCTGCTTCAAATAGTCATGGGCCAACATCATCTCTACCTTTGGTTCCTGCATCTCCCCCGTAATAATCATTCAAGGATCTATATATATGATCTGGTTAATTTCTGTTATAGAATGGAGGGTGGTGATCAGAAATTGATTGATGAATTACGAGTCCAGGTTGAAATGCTACAAAGTGAGAAGAGTACCAGTGAACGCCAATTGCAAGTATAATCATGAACAGTTTCCTGTGTTCTTATTGTTGATATTTTGCTTTAAGAGTAATGTCGATGATGCACGTCGCCAGTATCACGAATTATCTGTGAAACTGGCGTCTACCGAAGGCAGCATTGCTCTAGTAAATCAAAAATTGGACTGGATGACCACGCAAGCGAATAGATTATCAGCCGAAAATGGCAAGCTCAGGTACTTTGTGCTGTCGTACAAATCAATCTATCGTCATGCTTTTACCTTTCAAGGTCACATGATGCACAACGTGATGCATTACTGATTGTAACTCAAGAGAAGATTTCGACATTAACTGCAGAACTATCAGATGCTAATCAGCGCTATACTCGAAGCTGTAATCAGCTTCAGCAGGTCTAAATAACATTTTATTCACTTCTATTGTTTTTTCCATAACGGACGCTTTATCCGTTTGCTGGCTTTCGTATTGATTTCCCAATCTAGGTTCGAGCTCAGTTAGAAATGGCACGTCAGACAGAAGAACGTCTTACTGAGCAATGTGGCGATATGGCTGTATTACGTCAACATAACGAACAACTTCTCGCTGCAATGCATTCAGTACAGCAACAGTATTGCGAACGTCCCCTTCTGTAATATGATGTTGATTTGGTCACTACAGGCTGGAGACTGGACAGTCATCAAATGTTCAGCAGTTGATGGCTGAAAAGGAACGAGTTTATCAGGACTTGTTACAAACGCAGAAACAATCGGCTGTTGAGAGACGACAACTTCAACAAAATATCAAAGTTTGAGCAAATTGATTGTCATTCCTGCAGATAGATTGATATGGGATATTTCAGGTTCTTGAAGAGCAATGTCAATCGTTACAATCACAATTGGAGATTGCCAGTAAGGCCACTGATGAGGCAACCAGCAAGCTGGCACAGCTATCTGCTGCTGCGAGCACCGCTGAGTCTGCCCATTCAAAACTGATGGAAGAGTTACGCGCTGTGAAAAATGAACGAGATCTATTAGCAAGTCATAATCGTACTGACGATGAAGAGGGAGGTGGCCGACAGCTTATGATTGAGTTAGCGCACGCCCAGGTCGGTCTTCTTTCTTCTGTCCTGATTTTTTCCTGCTTGTTAAACAACCGATGCAGGTTGAAGCTCAATCATTGCAAGAGAAGGTCACCGCGTTACAGACGGAAGCGAATGATTGGAAGTCGCTTTGTGAACAACGATCTCAGCTTCTCAACGAACTGGAAGAGAACTTACAAGCACAGCGTCAACGATCTGAAAATGACATCGAGACTTTGCAGAACCGTGTCGAGGAACTCACCGAACAATGTCGTCAATCTGATCAGCAATACGAAGATCTGCTGACTCAGCTGGAACAGGTTATTTTTCTCTTCATATTAACTCGTGGATAATTTTTGCATATTTACAGCCTTTTAATGGCTTAATTTCTTATTGTTGTGGTTGCAGAGAGACTCTCTTTCTATCAATCAAGCGAGAGAACTTGAAAATCGAGCTGCTGATGCAGAGCGTCGTGCAGTGCAATCCGAACAGAGATTCCAGATTTCTCAAGAGGCTGCTGAATCTAAAGAGCAGGAAGCTGCTGAGTATAGACGACGGTACGATACCCTTTTAACGCGGTCTCTGTTGACAGTCGTTTATATTTTGATCAGTTATGAGAGCGAGTTAACAGGCCATGCTGCAGCTATCACTTCGGTTAATGAAATTCGCCAACAGTTGTCATCTCTGCAGCATCAACTCGAAACAGCTCGCTCAACCGAATATGACGCTGTTGAAGCTCTCAACTGTCTTCAGCAGCAGTCGCAACGTGAGATTACCAGCCTCAATGCACATCTTAAAGAGGTCCTTTAGTGGCAACGTTGAGAAGTCTATATGTTGATTATCTTGTGCAGGCACGTGAAACGATTGCCAACCTCAGTAAGCAGAACGATTTCCTCCTATCTCAGCTCGAAACTGGCCGGTTTGCGAAGCAGCTCGGTTCGGCTGAGGAAGGAGAAGAAGCAGATCGTACTCGACAGATTATCACATTTTTGAGATCGGAGAAGGAGATTGCTGAGGCTGAGGCCGAATCCGCTTCTCGTCAAGTTGTTCGATTGAAGGCCGAAGTTGAACAGTTGCGAACCAGTCTTGACCAGGCTAGGGAGGAGATTACCAGACTTCAGGTCCTCGATCTGCGGGTGCATTATATTCTGAGCTGATATCGTTCGGCAGGAGAGGGAATCATCGATGCATCTATCTGCAGAGACGAGACCATCAGAAGACATTTCAGTCCTGCTGGAGAGCAATCAGATGTTACGCAATCAGAAACTGGAGCTCATGAATCAGCTCAAAGAAGTTAGTGCAGTCATCGGGCTCTTTCAAATCACTGAACTGATTATTGGACCGTAGCTCGAAGAACGGTTCGATCAATTGCATCAAAGCTCTGGACCAATGCAATCGCAAGTCGCTGAGTTGAATGCTACTGTCGCTTCGCTCCAAGGTGAAAAATCGGCATTGCTGGCCGACGTGGAACGATGGAAGGCCCGCAATCAGCAATTGCTGTCAAGGTAAATCACGATTGTTTTGGCTTTGCATTCCTCAAATTGAATTGGCTCTGCGAACTTACTGACAATTTCGTGGAAATTGCGTTTTGCTTGTTGGGGTGGCATTCATTTGAATAACATGATTGTAGGTATAATCAGGTGGATCCCGAAGTGTATCGTCAAGCAAAGGAGTCTCTCTCTGAAGCTAAACAGGAAATCGAACAGCTTCAATCTCGATTACAATCCAAAGACGTAATGATATGATCTGCTATCGTCATTCAGATTGCTGATCATATTCTGTAGAATCAGATCATTGAACTTCAAGACAAGCTGGCTCGTGCTAATCAGGGACAAGCTAATATTGAGACTATTCGTGTAATTAATTCCGCTTATCGTGGTGCTCAGTTGATTTGATATCGGATGTATAGAGATCCGCCGTGTTTAATCTGCAACAAGTGAATGCATTGAAGCGCGAACTGGCAAGCCGTCCTGATCCAGCTCAGCTTTCAGCCCCGCTAGTTGAAGCCCAGAAATGTATCAAGTCTTTGAGAGCACTTTGTTCCAGATCGAGGTCTGTTTTGGAAAAAAGGTTGGACCTCAGTCTGCTCAGTTATTGGTTTTCAATGCATCAAATGTTAGGAATGAAACTGTCGCAAGTCTGCAGGGCCTGGTCGACACACACAAATCCGAGATTGCCTCTCTGAATCAGAAGGTTAGGCATCATTCACTGTGTTCGCTCTAGTTCAACGTTTAATTTAGGCCTACGATTTGCAAGATCGTTTATCAGAGTGTGAAGCTTCGTTGCAGAAAGTTAGTGACGGCTGATAGATTATTATTTGATATTGATATGGTATTAGACAGAAGAGCGTCATGCTGCTGAGCTGGGTTCCAGCCAGGATCAAGTGGCATCTTTACAACAGCAACTTGCTGATGCCAGTGATCGTTTACAGATTACAGAAAAAGAGGAAGCACAGATTTCAGAATCTGTAGATATCTCTGACGAGATCCTTGTTCAACATAAACGTCCCCCATCTCCAACTGTTCAACCAGCTCAGAAGAAGCTAAAGACTCAAGAGCACGAAGAACCCGTATTTATTCCTGAATCTGACAAACAACAATCACAACCTGAAAAGCACCAGGGTTCGCTTTAGCATTTTCTGCTCGGCTGATTAATAATGATACGTTGTAGAGGAAGTTGGGGCAGTACCTATACGTCGTTTACGTCGTACACGTGCAGCTTCGGCTTCGCAAGAACCTGCAACTTCCAGTAACACTGAATTTGCAGGTACTGGTCAAGGACAAGATGAGGCAGCGGAAAACGGTGTCGGTATAGAAGAAGATAATGCTGCTGCTGGTATAATAGGTCCTGGACCTAGTTCTGATGCTGAAGATGGAGAGATTGTCACCGATCAGAATTCAGATAATAATCCTGCCATGGACATTTAAATATACATTTATTTACATGTTTATATTTGCTATTGTCTCCCTTTTAAAGTCTTGGTTTATTTAAATTTCATAGAATGTTGTGAATATAGTGCGAAGGTCTCCTCATTAAATGAGAGAGGATTTATTGCGAATATTGTTATAATGTTGCATACAGATACAAATATTCCAGTATCATTCTTTAAGCTACACAAACAGTGTCGTACTTCAGCATCAGCACAGCACGATACACAACGTCTAGCTCAATTCGGCAATGAACGACGTCTGCAGAATGTGCCACCTACTCCAAGCTTATCTGTTAAAGAACGTGAACGTATCTATCATGAATGTAAAAGATCATTAGAGTGAGTTGTATCTGTTATTGTGTCTCTATTTAACCATATCCTGTTATTTAGTGCTGGATTTCATGTTCTTTTACTTGGATTAGGATCGAAGTTTCATCTGGTCCAAGAGATGTCCAAATCTATATTATTAAGATACATTACTGTCACTATCAATGGATATTCTAATGCATTCTCTATGAGATATCTTCTTACTAGCATCGCTGAACGGGTTCTTCACTTTCAACTTAAACGTCGTCATCTGGATCTTCAGGCTCAGGATTTAATTCAAAAATTTAATGAACGAGCTGACATCCATATCTATCTGGTTATACATCATTTAGATGGACCAAAGTTTCGCAATGCAAAGGTGTAGATATAACAATCTTATCAGCTGTTGTAATTTACTGAAACTCAGGTACAGAATGTGTTTAGTCGATTAGGTGAATGTCGATATATTCATATAGTAGCTACTGTTGATCACATAAGAACACGATTATGTAAGTGATATCTAATCTGTATATAACTTGAGGATTATATTAATTGACACCAATAGTATGGGATTCTGTAGCTGTCAGTTCATTATCATTTCACACAATTCAGGTTCATACATTACAATCATACCTGAATGAATCTTCCAATCCAATACTCAACAGACGTAAAGGCAAACGTGCTATTGATCAATCAGGTTTCTATATGTTGACCTTTCTGAATATGTAACTAAACATATTGATCTTAGATGGAGAGGCTATTAGAACACAAACATCGTCAATCGATGCCATATTGTCTTGTTTAACAACTCGTCAGAAAACATCACTCTGTAATCTGGCATATAGTCAGGTGAATCACAATAATTCAGGTAATTGTGATTACTGCATTATCAATGTTATTGTAATGATTAATGATATATCAGGTCTTAATTTTCAAGATTGGATGAATGTATGCTTAGTCGCATCAGACCGAGATTTTCGCATTCTGATTCAAGAGTTGAGATTTCATAAGATTGTAGAAGAAGTTGAGGATCCTGACACAGCTGTTATTTATTACAAGGTAACAACCCTGTTTGATGCAATCCTCAAATTACTTAACTTGCTCGTTTCAGATTCCATACTCGAATGAGATTATACAAGAGAAGCTACTTCTTAATGGTGCCTCTGTTGATCAGATCCAAGATCCAACACTTTTATTCAAATGATACTTGTCTGTCCAATACATAATTGGATTTCACCTTCTGACTATTCTTATTATTCATCATCTATTTAATGTTGATTAACGATATTTATGGTTTATTGCTAATTACAATCCTGGAATACGAACTGATGGAGTCCTGATTTCTCGCTTTGAGATCATGGCTAAAGCCATTGCTTCCTGGAATTGACCTCGACGACTAAGACGACATCGTGGTATCGGTACAGATCTCCTTGTTAACACAGCCGGGTTTGGTTGTCCTATGACATCACCTTCTGATCCATAAGGTGATATCGACCTGGAAGGTGTTAAAGAACCTGAACGAGTTGCTGATTGAGATCTGGGTGGGATAACACGACCAACATGAACAGATGATGTTCGTGTTGGAACTGATCGCAGCTTTCTTCTCTGCTCTTGAATCCTCGTCAATAATGTCGATCGTGATGCAGGATGGTGTTGTACAACCCGTCCTAATGGGATCTGTGGTTGATATTCAGGTCGAGGGTCAACATGACGTAATCGTTGGATCTGATCTCGGATTCGAACATCGAGTGAGACGTGTGAAGTCTCTAAGAGGGCATCATCATCAATATCGAGATGAACTTCATCAGGTGGAACATCATCATTATCGCTGCTCGAGCTGGATCCATCTGATACTATTGGATTTGATTCTGATGAGTTAACATCAGTCTTCAATTCCAATTGCTGGACAGGTTCAAATTGAATCGGATCTCGTTCTCGTCGTTGCCAGAGAGTCTCGGGCTGGACCGGGGTTGGATATGCTGCTGTTTCAGGTGTTGGCGCAAACAGATCATGAGCTCTTGCTAGCCATTGATATTGAGCTTGTTGTAATGATTCAGGTCGAGGTTCTGATTCGGGCTGGAAACTTCCCATTATACAGCAAATAGATTGAATCAGTTTCTGAAATGTAGTGATGCTAACCGAGACCTTCTTATCCGAATCGATTCGAAGCAGATTGTTAATTTGTGATGTCCATATTGTGAGAAAATGACAATGTTGTTGAAGCGATTTCTGCAGATGCCGAATTTGTCTCAGAATATGATAGAGTCTCTGAGACCGGCTCGATTTTAGTGTTGATTCACGATTTAAGCCCAAAATTGATTCCAGGATCCACAAATCTACTGATTTCAGCTTAACATCGCTTTCATCTCCGCCATCAGCAGACAGATTCATGGCGCCAAGTTCTATAGAGGTACCGGCGTCTGTCAATGTTGGAACATTTGGTCTCATGGACCGTACTCGATCTCATTCCTGTAAGATAGCAACTCGTCATTTTTCACCCAACAACAAACTCTATCTAATAGAAACTAAGCTACACATTACAGTTAGATTCTCATTGAAAGTCGTACTATACATTCATACCTTTAGCTTCTTTTGACGTTTTGACCTTATTAGCAGCGACAAAATACGATATCCGTCAAAGATATTTACTCGAACGCAGCTCATGCCACATTGACAATGATATGCTCGCTCATATAGAGTTGTGAGTTTCTGTAAAGTAAACAGACAAGTAAATAAAATTGGATATGATACAATGAATCTATTTCCAGATTTAGACAGTTTTTTTTTCTAAAGATAATTATAAACTGTTAATAGCCTGGTGTAGATATGTCACAAGTTCTGATCTTGCAATTGTAACTTGAGTACTTGTTAATGTATTCTTCACATTGCATGTTCCATTAGTAACTTCATTCGGTCCAATAATTACAAAGAAAGGAATCTTCAGATCCAATGCATGCTCGATTTGAGTCTCAAATTTGGGATTGCGCTTTTGAACCAGTTC